>JBBDGP010006068.1:0-61154 GCA_037952835.1 Lithobates septentrionalis | reverse complement strand
TGTTCCAAGAACCTATTTTCATGGTTTTAACCTGCATCTAACCATTAAGAATCATAGAATGCCCAGGCGTACACCACTGTATAACACTGATGCCCCATACACGCGGTCGGACATTGCTCGGACAATCCGACAACAAAATCCTAGGATTTTTTCCGACGGATGTTGGCTCAAACTTGTTTTGCGTACACACGGTCGCACAAAGTTGTCGGAATTTCCGATCGCCAAGAACGCGGTGACGTCAAGCACATACGACAAGACTAGAAAAGGCCAGTTCAGAACCAAGTGCGGCACCCTTTGGACTCCTTTTGCTAATCTCATGTTAGTAAAAGTTTGGTGAGAGACGATTCGCGCTTTTTCAGACTCGTGGTTTTCAGATCGTTTTCTGCCGTTCAGTTTGTGCTTGTGGGTTTGTATCTGCTCTTCAGTGCGTGCAAGCAAGTTCCGCGTGACTTAGTCATTGTATTCTTGTTCGTTCGTTGCTGTTTTTCAGGTCGCTCTTCACAGGCCTTGCTGTTCTTCAGTGCGTTCTGTTACTTCGTTCTGAGCAGCCGACCGTTTTCTAGCCATGTTGCGTATGCGTACTCCTCGTAGAGTTCGTGCTGTGCGGGGGCTTGGTGTTGGGGTCCTGACCTTGGCACAAGTCCAGTCCATGAACAGGGTGGGGAGGAGTTCATGGACCAAGAATTGGTTCCTTCAGTGTGACTAGTTCTCTCATATGCCTTTGCTCCGTGAGATCCGTGAGAATATCCTGATGATTTCAGGAACTTTCTCAGGATGACGGACCCCGTGTTTCACCGTCTGTTGGCTTCGCTGACCCCTTATATTAGCAGGCAGGATACCTGCATAAGGCAAGCCATCACTCCGGAGCAGAATATATAAAAAACCCCACAGGCAGAAGCGAGCGAGTGGGGGAAAGGAAGTGGGACTTTAAATGAAGCCAATGGTTTGCAAGCCGACACATAACGGTGGGTCAATAGAATCTTTATTGCATATTCATACAGACAATGGTATCAAACAATGTCAAGTTAACACTTGGTAAAATTTTAGCAGTGATAACCAAAGATCAGCGTAAAGATCATTAGCATAGTCATCAAAGATAAAACAGGTAACATGGGTAATAACATATATATGAGAAATATTGCTAAATAAAAAACAAGGGATCACCAGGTGTCAGAATACGTAGATAGTTAAAACAAGGTAATGCCTGCCAGATAGCTGGCCTCAAAATCCTGTTGAAGGGTATTAGCTTGTGTAGCATGGATTGGAATAAAGGAGGGGAATTGGTAGCTCGACGCGTTTCGTGGTTCAGGACCACTCATCAGGAGCAGACATGTCATGTTTCTAAAATGTAAAGATAATAATATCATGGGTCACATCCGGAGCAGAAGTTGGTCGCTACCCTGCGGTATTTGGCGGCAGGGAGAAGTCTGCAGGACTTGAAGTTCTCGACAGGCATCTCCCCCCAGGCTCTGGGTATCATCATCCCAGAGACCTGTTCTGCCATCATCCAGGTCCTGCAGAAGGAGTATATGAAGGTAAGATTTTTATCCTTTAATATCACATTTTATTGTATTTAATGTTTGCTAATATATTGTATTTCTTTACTCATTTCCTAATTACCATGATTGGAATATGCTGTGAATGTCCCCTTTGTCCTCATGCATGCTTGATTTTTATGTAATTAATTTTTTAGGTCCTTCATACAGATTGTCCTTCACGAACCTCCCCAGCATGCTCTACGGGCCCTATATTCACCGCATGTAGTCACTTAACAATGTATTTTATCAGCTCCATAGTAGTGCTTTACCCCAAACACCCCCTAAAATGTTTAGAAATGTTATTTTAGCTTTAAATTCTGGCAGAGTGGCAGAGGCTTATTTTTTGTGGTGTCCCCAAATCATTTTTAGTAACCCTCCCTCCCCCAACTGCTAAGTCAGCTGATCCCAATTCTCTATCTATCCTCAATCATCTATCTGCTGAATTTGCCAAACCCATACACACTATACCCACCTCTTTTGTGGTCAGATTTATGGATGAATTCCCCAAAGCATGTAGTGCAAGGGCCTGCCTGTGTACTTTCAAATGATACTGTTTGAATTTTTAGGATACTATTATTATCTTGAGTCAGGTAATAGCAGAATGTTCAAATGTCCTCAAATGTGTACAATGTGTATTTATATCTTTGTATTCGGACACTTCTTACCTGTCCAGTGGGCTGCCAATAGTGTAACTGAGTGGCTGTTCAAAGCAATACGCTGTATTTAGGCATTCATCTCTCAATGAAGTGAAGAGGGTTACCTGTCCAAGATTTCCACACCCCCATAATGTTCGAAATGGCCCATAAGAGGGGGGGAGGGGGAATATGATAGGTGTACCTTATACTTTGGTGTTGTTAAATTCCCCTTAACCACTAGCCTACCGCCCACCGTCATATGACGGCCGGACGGTAAGCCTATTGTTCTGAGTGGGCGTCATATGACGTCCTCGCCCTCCCGAGCCACTAGGGGGCGCGCGCGCGCCGCCGGCGGCGCGCGCGCGCGCCCGCTGCGTCACTCGGGACCCGGTGCGCGTGCCCGGCGGCCGCGATGTCCGCCGGGCACCCGCGATTGCCGGGTAACAGAGCAGGAGCGTGGATCTGTGAATGTAAACACAGATCCACGTCCTGTCAGAGAGGAGAGGAGACCGATGGTGTGTCCCTTGTACATAGGGACACCGATCGGTCACCTCCCCCAGTCAGTCCCCTCCCCCCACAGTTAGAGTCACCTCCTTAGGTCATACATTAACCCCTCGATCGCCCCCTAGTGTTAACCCCTTCCCTGCCAGTCACATTTACACAGTAATCAATGCAATTTTATAGCATTGATCGCTGTATAAATGTGAATGGTCCCAAAAATGTGTCAAAAGTGTCCGATGTGTCCGCCGCAATATCGTAGTCACAATAAAAATTGCAGATCGCCGCCATTACTAGTAAAAAATAAATAAATAATAAAAATGCTATAAATCTATCCCGTATTTTGTAGACGCTATAACTTTTGCGCAAACCAATCAATATACGCTTATCGCAATTTTTTTTTACCAAAAATATGTAGAAGAATACGTATCGGCCTAAACTGAGGAAAAAATTTGTTAAAAAAAAAAAAAAATGGATATTTATTATAGCAAAAAGTAAAAAATATTGTGTTTTTTCAAAATTGTCCCTCTTCTTTTGTTTATAGCGCAATAAATAAAAACCGCAGAGGTGATCAAATACCACCAAAAGAAAGCTCTATTTGTGGGGAAAAAAATGCAAAAAATTTAATTAAGGTGCAGTGTAACATGACCGCGCAATTGTCATTCAAAGTGCGACAGCGCTGAAAACTGAAAAATGGCTTGGGCAGGAAGGGGGTGTAAGTGCCCTGTATTGAGGTGGTTAATAAATGCTATCTGGAGGTTGCCCCAGAATGTTTGTGCCTAATCTGCTTGCCATGTTTCTGTGCAAAAATATTAATTTATTTTTGTTTTCCTCAACAGTTTCCTTCCACGCCACAGGAATGGCAGACTGTGGCCTCCCACTTTGCCCAGCGGTGGGACTTTCCTAACTGCAGAGGGGCAATTGATGGGAAACATGTCCACATCATCCCACCACCCAACTCGGGGTCGTACTATTTCAACTATAAGGGGTTCAATAGTATTGTGATGTTGGCGGTGGTGTCGGCTAATTACGACTTCTTGTATGTGGACGTGGGGAAGAATGGCCGTATGTCCGATGGTGGAGTCATCGCCCCGACGGAGTTCTACAGGCATCTCCAGAATGGCAGCTTGGACTTGCCAGCTCCAGAGGACAATGTGGAAGGACTCCCATTCGTGTTCGTTGCTGATGAAGCGTTTGCGCTGGGGGACCACCTGATGCGGCCATTCCCGATGAGGACCCCCACCCCGGAACAGAGGGTTTTTAATTACCGGCTGGCCAGAGCCCAAAGAGTGGTGGAGAACACATTTGGAATCCTGGCCAGCCAGTTCCGCCTATTTCTGACACCTATCCATATGGTGGAGTATAAACTGAACCATATTATACTGGCGTGCTGTATTCTCCATAACTTTTTAAGGAAACATTCGGCCAACTATGCTGGCTCAGTTGGGCCTGAGGCCGGAGTGATACCTGAAACACTGACGGCGCTTGAAAGTGGCCGTCCTGGCTTGCCCTCCCTGAGTGCCCGTGATGTCCGGTTACGATACCTGGAGTTCTTTGCGGGTAGGGGGGCCATCAATATGCCTTCAAATTTGTGAAGCCTTTTTCCAATAAAAAAAAAAATTCTTTGTGGACATTTACTGCTTGTGTTTGTTTTAGCTGACCCTGACAGCAATGTGTGGAGTCGTGAAAATGACGTGATTGTGTAACCTTATACAAAGCACTGTTGGCTTTTATTTACTAAAGGCGTATACACTTTTTATACTACAAGTGCTCTTAAAAATGCAATGAAAATGCTCTTGTAGTGCAAAGAGGATTTGCCCTTAGGAAATAACCCCCATTTTCTCTGAAAACAGCAATGACATCACCCCAAAAGTGTTGTAGCGTTGAGACAATAATCCACACATTCTTGATTAACAAACTTTTTTATACCTGCACAATCACATGTGCATTTACCAAAGGTTTTTCAAACAAACCAACATGTTTGTTGTCTACCCATTTTTGGGGTGGCATTATCAAAAATAGAAATGTCCATTTACGATAAAACAGGCCTGTGTAAAACCAACAAGAAAGAGAAAAAATTTGAACTTACAAAGTTCACATATGGTAAAACTTGAAGGCAATATCAGACATGAGTATTAAGGAACTGTGTTTGATATTGCGTTCAGATGGGGTCAAATCACCCCTTGAAAAGTCAATTTGGAAGATGCACACCAATTTACGAATGTCAACATGTGCTAGCTGCCATCACGGGGGATCAAGGGACGTGTTTTGTGGGAGCAACCCCTTCCTCAACGCTACTTTATTATTGAGGAAGGTGTGGCACCCCCAAAACGCTTCCATTGATCTCCCGTGATGGCAGATAGCACATGTTGGCACACTGTGTGCATCCTCCAAATTAGGCTTTTCGAAACATTGCTAAAATATTATAAACATTGTACCACACAAAAAAAAGTGATTTTGTGGGGTTTTAAATTCGCCCCAAAACATCAATGATGTTATTATTTTTTTTTATCACATCATTTATTTTTTTCTGGATGTTTTCCAATTCTAAATTACACCCCATGATCTCCCCGATCAGGATCTGGGCACTTTCAGATGTGAAAGGATCTCGATCCCTAAAATCACGATCACCTAAAAAGAGAGAAACCAAACAAAAACAGGTATCAAAAATCTGCGGACATCCATCTCTTACCTGAGCCTGTGGTCGCAGACACTCACCTGTTGTGGTGCCAATTTCCACCACGTCTTCCACCTCCTCCTGCTCCGCTTGTGTTTGGGGTATTTCACCTTCTTCCATAGGTGGAGGGTCTCTGGTCTCCTCGGATGAGGGGTGTCCTCCGAGTCTTTCCTCCCCTATGAAAACAAAAATGGTAGAATTAGCACACAGATATTTGATGGCAGAACTATAAATAGGAAACATTGCTTGGAAGTGGGGTACAATTGTCAATTTTAGCAGAGTTCCAAGATGTAGTTTTTTTATTGGCCTTTGTCAAGCTCCAATACTTTACCTGTTTAGTACAAGCTTCACAGATGTAGCCCCCCCCCCTATAGTATACACTGGAGCACCTGTGTGGCCCCCCTAATAAAAATAGTGTTCTTGTGTCCCACACTAGTGCTCCAGTGTCCAGATGTGAAAACAGCTGCTCAGTGTCCTCTCCTTACACAGAATCTAGTTTGCATTTCATTCTAGTAACAAAGACATCTACACAACCAAATATTTTGCATCCAAGTAGGCCTTAAAAAATGTAGGAAAATGCATATGGCCTAAACAATGGTGTTTTAGAGGGGAAAAAAATGTTGGATACGAACGAATAATGGGCCCATGAACATTAAAATTGACATTTGAAACTGCACAATTAAGAAAAGCATATGGAGCAGCACGAACGTAAGAAAGACAAAAAGAATAGGAACACACCACAACTACTTACTTTTTTGCAGCACTCTCCGGATCTTTCTGTACTGCTCTGGCTCTCGTAATTTGAGGTCCGACCACCGCTTTCTGAGCTGATCTTTCGATCGTCGTACCCCGAAATTCCTGTGCAGACTTTTGACCACTTTCGCCATGATCTTGGCCTTTCTGATATTGGGGTTGGGGTAAGGTCCATACTTTCCATCATAGTCGGCCCTCTTCAGGATGTCCACCATCTCCAACATCTCCCCAAAGGACATATTTGTGGCCTTAAATCTTCTCCTTCTGGATCGGGACGTTTCTGTCTCCAGGCTTTTCTCCGCCTCCTCCTCGTTGCTATAATTAGCACGCACCTGCTGTGACTCCGCCATGTGCTCTTCACCCACTGCGCCGAACAAAAAGGGGCGGGGAATAGACTAGAAAGAACGTCAGGGGTGGGCAGAGTTACACGCATGCGCAGTGTATATAAAGCGTAACACACGTGCGTATTACGTACGATCTGTGAGCGGAGGAAGGAGCATTGGACGCGCTGATCGTAAGAACGAAGCTAAGAGACAAACTTGTGCCTATACTGCTTCTAGATTGAGGCCTATATTGTAACAAGATTAGGAGAGTTTTATCTGACATTAGGCTTTGTCTTGTGTTGTGTCTTGCAGTGAACATGGATATCTTAGTTAAAGAGATAATGACTTCATGTCACTATTCATTGATATATTAAGGGAGCTGCCATGTCTGTGGGAGATTAACCACCCACATTACAAGAACCAAACAAAGAGGAAGGCAGCACTGGAGCAATTGTGTGAAATTGTGAAGCAGGTGATCCCCACGGCAGACATCACCTATTTAAAGATCTTAATTGGTGGCCTGAGGAGTACATATGTAAGGGAGCGCCAGAAAGTCCTGGATTCACAGAGATCCAGAGCAGCAGATGACATCTATGTCCCCAGGATGTGGTACTACGACAGGCTGCATTTTCTGGCAGGCCAGACTGAACCCAGGCCAGCACTCTCCAGTCTTCCTTCCATGCTTCCTTCCCCCCCGGCTGAGGCTTCTGACGCCCAACCTGGGCCTTCCAGGCAACATGTGGAGGAGCCCAGCTTGAGCCAGGTATAGCATTCCTCTAAATATTTCTGCTTGTCTAATCAATGATGTTAACTAGATGTTAGTTGGGAGTACTAATTTAGGATTGTGATCGATAAAGCAAAAACTAAAACCATGTCCCTTTTTCATACACAGGGAAGTTGCAGCCAGGAGGTGGTCGGGCCGAGCCGGCTGCCTGATCTGCAGGTCCCTCCACTCCCCCTGGAAAGAGAAAGTGGCAGGAGGAGGAGTGCCCTAGAGGAGGCTGCCAGAGGACTCTTTTGGAGGGCTACAGAGGTCCTGGGAGCACCACACACCATGGAGGAGGACATTGCTGCCACCATTGCCTATAAAATGCAGAGGATGGAGGAGGGACAACAAGTCATGTGTGAGTCGCTCATATTGGAGGCTCTTAACAAAGGTATGAGGGGCCAAATTACAGCTCAGACACACCTTTGCGAACTCACAGATGGTCCTCCTCCTCCTCCTGCAGGTCCTCCTCCTCCTCCTTCTCCTCCAGGTCCTCCCAGTCCTCCTCCAGGTCTTACTCCTCCTCCTGCCACATCTCCAACAGCACAGCCACAGCCGGGAAGGAAGCGTGGAAAGGAAGACCAGAAAGTGAGGACCCTGGATCCAGTCTGGTCGGCCAAAAGATGCAGCCTCTTGTGGTACCACAGCCTGGGGACACACATGTCATCTGCTGCTTTCCGGATCTCTGCGAATTCTGGACCAGACTGCCCTCCCTTACATATGGACTCCTCAGGCCACCAATTTTGATGTTCAAGAAATGATGTCTGCCGTGGGGGTCCCAGGCTTCGCTAATTTCTCCTGTTGATCCAGTGTTGCCTCCCTCTTTGTTTGGTTCTGAGCCCTTAATAAAGGATTTTTTGTTTGAATTATACTTGCCTATGTGTGTTTAACTTAAAAAAGGACAGTTTGTTTGTGAGGATTCAGGTAAATTTTATATATACAATGTGAAATTAACAACGGACACCAACAACAAACAATCTCCTTGAGATTAAATAATAAAAGATATCAATGGTGTTGGGGTAACTTGACACACAAAACACACACAAAAATATTCTGGAGTCAAACTAAAAACAACATTAAACAAAGATCAGCCTTGGAAAAAATACAAACATAAAATCAAAACCAAAAATGGCTTAAAAGCCAAAAAAAAAAAAAAACATTGTCAGATGTGACAAATAACAATATATTCAGGGAATCCCAATAAAAAAACAAAAAAAAAGTTTGTGAGAAGTGTGTGTGAATATGAGCAGCAAAACTACTTAATTCTTGTCACATTATAAAGAAGAAGAGAGTGCGCTGTATTAAACCATTTTTTACATTGCAGCGTGACGAAAGTGCTGTATCCATTGCGAACGCTAAGTTTACCAGACCGAGCTGTTCCGTGTCGGAATTTCTTGGAATTTCTTGCGTGGCACTTTGTGCGTCGGAACAGGCCACACACGGTCGGAATTGACGCGATTGGATTTTGTTGTTGGAAAATTTTATCTCCTGCTCTCCAACTTTGTGTGTCGGAAAATCCGATGGGAAAATGTCCGATGGAGCCCACACACAGTCGGAATTTCCAACAACACGCTCCGATCGGACATTTTCCATCGGAAAATCCGACCTTGTGTACGGGGCATGATTGCGAAGTTTCCTGCGCCCTGCAACCCAAAAAAGTGGTTTTAACCAGTGAAAACCGTATTTCATCTAACTGTTTAAACATTAGTGATTCTAATAGGGCGTACACACGGTCGGACTTTGTTCGGACATTCCGACAACAAAATCCTAGTATTTTTTCTGATGGATGTTGGCTCAAACTTGTTTTGCCTACACACGGTCGCACAAAGTTGTCGGAATTTCCGATCGTCAACCACGCGGTCACGTACACCACGTACAACGAGACTAGAAAAGGCCGGTTCAGAACCAAGCGCGGCACCCTTTGGGCTCCTTTTGCTAATCTCGTGTTAGTAAAAGTTTGGTGAGAGACGATTCGTGCTTTTTCAGACTCGTGGCTTTCAGATCGTTTTCTGCCATTCAGTTTGTGCTTGTGGGTTTGTATCTGCTCTTCAGTGCGTGCAGTCAGTTCGTATCAGAGTTTTCTGTGTGATCTTGCCTGCTCGTTGCTGTTTTTCAGGTCGCTCTTCACAGGCCTTGCTGTTCTTCAGTGCGTTCTGTTACTTCGTTCTGAGCAGCCGACCGTTTTCTAGCCATGTTTCGTATGCGTACTCCTCGTAGAGTTCGTGCTGTGCGGGGACTTGGAGTTGGGGTCCTGACCTTGACACAAGTCCAGTCCATGAACAGGGTGGGGAGGAGTTCATGGACCAAGAATTGGTTGCTTCAGCGTGACCAGTTCTCTCATATGCCTTTGCTCCGTGAGATCCGTGAGAATAATCCTGATGATTTCAGGAACTTTCTCCGGATGACGGACCCCGTGTTTCACCGTTTGTTGGCTTCGCTGACCCCCTATATCAGCAGGCAGGATACCTGCATGAGGCAAGCCATCACTCCGGAGCAGAGGTTGGTCGCTATCTTGCGGTATTTGGCCACAGGGAGAAGTCTGCAGGACTTGAAGTTCTCGACAGGCATCTCCCCCCAGGCTCTGGGGATCATTATCCCAGAGAACTGTTCTGCCATCATCCAGGTCCTGCAGAAGGAGTATATGAAGGTAAGATTTTTATCCTTTTATATCATATTTTATTGTATTGAATGTTTGCTAATATATTGTATTTCTTTCCTCATTCCCTAATTACCATAATTGTAATATGCTGTGAAGGTCCCCTTTGTCCTCATGCATTCTGGATTTTTATGTAATTATTATTTTAGGTCCTTCATACATATTTGCCCTTCAATAACCTCTCCAGCATGGTGTCTCCTGGCCCTATATTCACCTCATGTAGTCTAGACATGTGCACACTGAAATATTTTGTTTCGGAATTTCGTTTTTGTTAGGTGCCCGTCTTCTCCTTGTGGCCTAGGCTCTTGAGATGGCTCAGTGGAGGACCTCGCCGGCGGTTAATCAAATACACATACACACAGAAAGTACGTGTTAAATGATTACAATGGTTTATTCTGAGGGTAGGCTTTTTATGCTGTCTTTACAAGACTCTGCCCCATTTTGGGGGGCCAATCAAAATAATACACAACAAAGTTCATTAGCATATTAGTAATTTCTTAATCTTGTGATTTCCATATATTAGTAATGTCTTCATCTTGTGACCTGAGTGTTTAACCTTTACAGTTCAGACTACGCTTTCTTAATTTCTGCTAACGTCTGCTGACCATAAGTTGCCCAACCACAAGTTTCCTGAACTTGCTAATTCTAGCCGTTTCATATCAAACAAAAGTGTACAGAGATAAAACCACAAACAGATGTTTCCTTAGATGAAGACATCAGACATAAATGAGATAATCAGTTATTAAGTAATACTGTCACAAGATGTAAGGTGCAGTTTGTTACATAACTAAAGTATTTCATTATATTAGTTAAGCAAATAAGCAGTTCTAAACATATCTCATGTTAGGGTATAATCAATAATCAATCAATGATGCAATGGTCAATGGAATCCCCTTACAATCCTCCCTTTGACCATTCGATATTATCGAAATGGTCATTCTACCTTTTCGTCAAGCTTTAGGGATTCATATACACTGGCTTCATTTCCCTGGTTCTCGTACCATACTCAGACATGTCCAGAAGCATAATGCTTTTCCTGACACAAAAGTAGAAATCATTTTGTCAGGTACTGTGTACAAAGTTCTGTTACTCATTTCTTCCTGTTGGTGGGAGATCCGTCTCGTCGTTCAGAGAGATTTGCTTTATGTCTTCTTGAATGTCTTTCAATTCTGGTCGCTGTTCCTGATCAGAGGAGTCTTGGGATGCTGGAGGAGGGTCAGGGGTCTGGGGTTGCTGTGGACACTTCTTTAACCGGCTGGCGTGGATCCAGATATTTCCTAGATCGGTTAGAACAGCAGTTCTGGAAACCTTCTCTATCTTCCAAGGTCCAGAGAAAATGGGTCCAACCTTCTTTTTGTGTGCCAGTTGTTTCACCAGTACTTTGTCTCCTGGGATGAAAGGATGAGTAGGTTCTGTGGAAAGAGGAGAAAAGGTGACAGAGACTTGTTCGTTCATATCCTGTAGCATACTTACCAGATTTTTCACGTACATTTCCTGTTGGGAATAGATGTTAATGTCAGTGTTTTGATCTAAGAGGGGCAGCTCTATGTTTGCAGGAATTCCCATCAAAATCTCAAAGGGTGAGAGTTTTGTTCTAGCATGTGGCGTTGTTCTGATCTGAAATAGGACAGAAGGAAGGTAATCCAACCATCCTTTCATGGTGCCCCCCGTAGCCTTTTTTAACTTGTCTTTGATGTTCCTATTCATTCTTTCCACTACTCCTGCACTTTGTGGGTGGTAAGGGATGTGCAATTTCCACTGTAAGCCTAGTAACCTGGCTAAAGTCTGTGTAACAGAGGAGCTGAAGGCAGGCCCTCTGTCTGACCATATGGCCGTTGGTATCCCGAACCTACAAACCCAATGGTTCAGTAGGCATTTGGCAGCAATTTTAGCAGTCTCACCTGTACACGGAATACCTTCAACCCAACCTGACCATTTGCATACGATCACGCAAAGGTATTTCAAATTGCCTTTTTGTTTGGGCATGTGTGTGAAGTCTATTTGCAAATCTGTTAGGGGACCCAGGGGTGGGGGCAGATGGCCATGTAATCCATGATTTTTTCCTTGGACATTGTTTTGTGCACAGGTCAGACAACTGCTGGTGAGGAGTTTTGCCTGTTTACTCAAATTGTTAGTACAGAAAGACTTTGTGTATATGTTTGTTAGGGCGGTGGTACCTATATGTCCTGGACCATGGAGATAGGAAAGTATGAGAACACTGCTTGATTCTGGTATGCCCAATATCTTCCCCTCTTTTGACCAAAGACCTTCTTGGTCCTTGGTCAAGCCATCCTTGACCCAAAAAGAAACATCCCCCTCTGTAGCTAATCCCTGTATTTGTGCCACAATGGTCTTAAAGTTGGGTGATGTAAAATGTTCCTTGAAGAACATTGTTGTGGGGGCTGGCTGACCAATGTACATGGCAGCGGCTTTTTTTGCTTCTCTGTCTGCCAGCGCGTTTCCTTTGGAAATTCTGCTGTTATCTGATGAATGTGCCTTTACTTTGATGACCGCTATCCGCTTTGGGAGAAGAATCGCTTGCAGGAGTGCTTTAATTTGCGTAGAGTTAGCAATTGGCTTGTTGTCAGCAGTTTTAAATCCTCTATTTGCCCAGATTACGCCATAGTCATGTGTGACCCCAAAAGCGTACCTACTATCTGTGTAGATGTTTACCTCCTGATCAGAGAAAAGTATGCAAGCTCTTGTGAGCGCCTCCAATTCTGCTACCTGTGCCGAGGAGGGTGGTAAGGCTTTTGCTTCCAACACCACATCAGGTAGTTGGACAATGGCATACCCTGTTAGGAATGTTGCATCGGAGGGGCGAGAACAACTGCCGTCTATGAAGACGTCCTGCACTCCTGGTAGGGGAATGTCAGTGAGATCTGGGCGAGGGCTGGTTATTGCTGCAACCTGTTCAACACAATTGTGCTTTTTATCAGGGTCTCGTGGTAGCCTAAGTAAAGAGTGTAAAAGTCGGACAGTGGGATTGCTTGGTGGTGCGTGTTTGAGGGTGAGGTTATCAGTATTCAGAAGTGTGATCTCATACCCACTAAGCCTTTGTGCTGTCATATGCTGTGTGTTCATGTTTTGCAGGAGGTGAGTTACTGAATGAGTAGTGTAGAGAGTCAATTCATGGCCTAACACTGATTTGCTAGCCTCCTGAACTGCCATAGCACAAGCAGCAAGGTTTTGTAGACAAGATGGCATCCCTTGTACTTGGGTAGGCAACTTTTTTGAGAGATAGGAGACTGGTCGGTACCCGGTTCCGTGTTGCTGTGTCAAAACCGCAGCAAAAGAATTTCCCGATACCACACAGTATAATTGAAAGTGTTTGCCATATTCTACCAATCCCAGGGCGGGGGCCTGAGTCAGACTTTGTAACAAGGCCTGAAAAGCACAGAGCCTATCTGTTGTCCAATCTACTGTCTTCGGGGCGGTGGACACGGTAGCCTCCCACAGAATGCCATCATAATATGAACAATCTGGGATCCATTGGCGGCAATATACGATTGCGCCCAAAAATGAGAGCAAAGTTGCTTTGTCTCTTGGAGGACTGAGAGCCTGCAGGGCTGCGGCACGTTTGGGGGATACCAGCCTGGTTCCCTCCTTCAGAATGCATCCCAGGTATTCTACCTGACTTTGACACCATTGTATCTTCTTCCGTGATGCTAGGTGGCCAGTCCTGGCCAGGTGATGTAACAGAGATGTGGAATCGACCGCACAATCTTCAGCAGATCGACTGCACAGGAGCAAGTCGTCCACATACTGTATTAGTACCGACCCGCGCTCAGCAGTCCATGACTTAATTGTCTCATTAAGGACCATGGAGAAGGCTGCTGGACTGTCCACATACCCCTGCGGTAATCTTGACCAGGTCAACTGTTTACCCCTCCCCCATGAAAAGGAGAACATGGGCAACACCCCGTCATCGATCGGGATGCTAAAAAATGCATTCGCCAGGTCCACTACTGTGTAGCAAAGGGAATCAGCAGGTATTCTCAAAAAAATAAAAGAGATATCTGCCACCAAAGGCGGCAGAGGTATAACCTGCTTGTTAACGGCCCTTAGGTCCTGTACAAGCCTCCATTCCCCATACCTTTCCAAAAAGACACCCAATCTTTATTTGGTTCTATGTGAGCTGTCCATAAGTCATCTACGGGATGCCTTTCTGGACTGTCAGGGTCAACTATACTAAGGATCCCTGCTATATCTTCCTTATCCAGGCTCGTCCCTGCACTGTACTTTGCAAGGAAAGCGCCGGCCTCCCTAGGGCTTTTCTTTGGGCTGGGGCATAACTCCTTTATTTTTGACAGTGTGCCCAGGGGTAGGGGTATATGTATCACCGTCTCCCCTATATGCATAAGTGGTGCTTTAAAGGTGGCACCTAGAGTTTCCTGTTCCATTTCTATTTCTCTTTCCTCAGTAGAGGATTCACCCTGCTCTCCCTGCCTCCTTTCCTCCTGTGGGGGTTTCTGGCTTATGGCCGGTTTAATTTGGCTTCTGAGTGTAGTGGATGGCTGTGAAATTATCTTTTCTTCAGCCTCCTTAATTCTTCTTGCCTCTTTCACTAGTCTCTTTTCGTACGCCTCTAAATCCTCCCTTTTCTTTTGTATCCTTTCTTCCTCTTCCTGCTGTCTCTTATTAAATTCTTTCTGTTTCTCTTCCCATTCCTTTTCCCTGGGGCTTAACTTCCTGACTCCTTCCTCTTCTCCCTCTTCCAGGGACGCTTCGTCCCTTTCACCCTTTGTTATTGCAGAATACTCTATTATTTCCGCCTTCTTTTCTAGCTCTCTTTTGTAATTTTCCAGCTCTTCCTCCCTCTTTGACATTTTCTCTTCTAATTCCTCCTTTCTTCTATTAAGCTCTTTTAACTTTTCTTCTAATTCCCTTTCCTTCGGATCCAACCTACTTATCCTCTCTTCTTCTCTCCTACGTATACCTTCTGCTCGGACTTCCTCTTCCCTGTTCCTACTTTCGTTTTCCCATCGTGTAACTTGTGCCTGATCAGCTGCCCCATATACCATGGTAGCCAATACTGCTGGATCCAAAGATGGATACAGCTGAAGGCATGGACCCAATGTTCCATCCTCCTGTTTAACCATCACATAAGGGGGGGGTGCTTCAGGCTGTTGAGATAGGGTGGGTGAGTTTACTGGTTTTGGTGTGGGGGCTTTAGTTACATATTTTGTTTTATATTTGGCTAAGCATTTATTCCATGTTTTGTAACAATCTATCATATACTGGGTGTCTTCCCATTTCCCAGGTGGGTAAGAGTGCTTGTGCACCTGACACACCTTGCTCACTTCCTCCCAATCATCCTCAGAACAGGGACCTAGTGGCCCTGGGTCATGTATTGCTAATTGTTGGCACCTTTCCCTGACCTGTGTCCAAAAGGGTTCTACCTGTGGCCCCGGTAGTGTGTTTTTAACGTACTCATAAGGGGATGGGTTGGCCGTGGTCTGGGTTGCCGCAGAATTCCCCATCTAATAACCTTGGCAGCGTGTGTCTAGTACAGGGACAGAGATGAAAGCAACCTGTTTGTGCTATAATCTGTTCCCTGACTTGGGAGTAAGTCCCTTGGTCTCTTATTGCAGTGGGGCTGATATAGCTATGAAGGTTAACCCTCAGTACTCGGTATAGGGTACCCCTCCTTGTGGCGGGAAATACTCCCCCTACACCAAGTCGGTATGAAAACCCGGTTGGTCTAGTGGTGAGCAGGATCCACGTCCTGTCTACATTAAGGAACAGCAAACCAAATGTGCAATGTGGGCAAGCAGGGGCTATCTCACTACAATTGGGTTCTCTCCTTATGTGGTTCATCTAGTGCATATATGTGTAATACCTTAATAAAAAAATTCTCTAAATCAATACAGTACTTTACATTCAGTTGTCATACATATATGTTATACACTTATCTCTAATTTTCTAATACAGTAAATACTTACGGTGGTACCTAGAAGAAAACAAGCAAAAAACAAGCAAAATCTTATATATACAGTGGCAAAATAAAGTCACATTTACATTAACATGTCATTATAAGTGCACTTTTCAATATTTCCCCAAAAAATGGGCGTCCACTCAGCCACTCCTTGTACTACGGGTGTATTCTATACTTCCCGAGGTCTACATACACATATATCTACTCAACACAGTCAGACCAACCTAGTCAGACTCTTTAAAAAAACCTTAAAAAAAAACCTGCGAGCCCTTATTAACCCTCCAAGGGACCAGCCTAGTCCGTTGCGAAGGCACAGTTATGTAAGTAGGTGTGCATACAAGGTTATTTGAACATGGCAAGCATCAACACCAGTTACCAAAAAATAGGTAAAAAGGAGCAATGACTTACCTGTTCAAACACACCCCACTTCTGGTACCAGAACTGTTAGGTGCCCGTCTTCTCCTTGTGGCCTAGGCTCTTGAGATGGCTCAGTGGAGGACCTCGCCGGCGGTTAATCAAATACACATACACACAGAAAGTACGTGTTAAATGATTACAATGGTTTATTCTGAGGGTAGGCTTTTTATGCTGTCTTTACAAGACTCTGCCCCATTTTGGGGGGCCAATCAAAATAATACACAACAAAGTTCATTAGCATATTAGTAATTTCTTAATCTTGTGATTTCCATATATTAGTAATGTCTTCATCTTGTGACCTGAGTGTTTAACCTTTACAGTTCAGACTACGCTTTCTTAATTTCTGCTAACGTCTGCTGACCATAAGTTGCCCAACCACAAGTTTCCTGAACTTGCTAATTCTAGCCGTTTCATATCAAACAAAAGTGTACAGAGATAAAACCACAAACAGATGTTTCCTTAGATGAAGACATCAGACATAAATGAGATAATCAGTTATTAAGTAATACTGTCACAAGATGTAAGGTGCAGTTTGTTACATAACTAAAGTATTTCATTATATTAGTTAAGCAAATAAGCAGTTCTAAACATATCTCATGTTAGGGTATAATCAATAATCAATCAATGATGCAATGGTCAATGGAATCCCCTTACAGTTTTCGTCTGAAAAATAAATTTATTTAGTTACTCCCGAAATTCGTTTTTATTTATTTCGTTTTTCGTTAAAAATTGCATTCGTCCGAAAATCCAAATTAAGGTCGAATCTGTCATTGAAGGCTTATGGTGTCTGTCGAATGTTCAAAGAAGATTCGACGGAGCAGCTAAACTGTACACAATGCCGTATAGTTTACCTGCTCCGTCGAATCTTCTTAGAACTTTCAACAGACACCATAAGCCAAAGTACGTGTGTACTTAGTTCTAGCTATTTTACTGCTCCACCTCTTTGGTTACAATCAGCCAATAACATTCATCATCATCATTATTTTTATTTATCTTTTCTCCCCTACGTCGAATCTTTCCTCCCCTACGTCGAATCTTTCCTCCCCTACGTCGAATCTTTCCTCCCCTACGTCGAATCTTTTCTCTCTACGTCAAATCTTTTCTCTCTATGTAGAATAATCTTGGACTAATAGAGCTAAGGTTAGGCACATTCGACCACAGGTTTGATGGACACAGATTGTTATTGTCATCATCATGTCGAATCTCCTATCTATATCGAACTGTTGTAGCAACGAAAACGAAAATAAAGCATTTGTTTATGTCGGATCTTTCGTTTTTCGGACTCTGCACTTTCGTCATCGTTTGGTAAAACGATAACGAAAATACCTAAAATTCGGACGAAAATGCATTCGGACGAAAACGAATGCACATGTCTAATGTAGTCACTTAACAATGTATTTTATCAGCTCCATAGTAGTGCTTTACCCCAAACACCCCCTAAAATGTTTGTAAATGTTATTTTTGATTTAAATTCATGCAGAGTGGCAGAGGCTTTTTTTTGTGGTGTCCCCAAATAATTTTTAGTAACCCTCCCTCCCCCAACTGCTAAGTCAGCTGATCCCAATTCTCTATGTATCCTCAAGCATCTATCTGCTGACTTTGCCAAACCCATACACACTATACCCACCTCTTACTGGTCAGATTTATGGATGAATTCCCCAAAGCATGTAGTGCAAGGGCCTGCCTGTATACTTTACAATGGTACTGTTTAAAGTTTTTGTATCCTATTATTATCTTGATAGGTAATAGCAGAATGTCCAAATGTCCTCAAATGTGTACAGTGTGTATTGATATCTTTGTATTATGACACTTACCTGTCCAGTGGGCTGCCAATAGTGTAACTAAGGAGGGTCTGTTCCAAGTAAAACCCTGTATTTAGGCATTCATCTCTCAATGAAGTGAAGAGGGTTACCTGTCCAAGAGTCCCCCCCCCTATAATGTTATAAATGGCCCATGAGAGGGGGGGGGGGGGGAATATGAAAAGTGTACCTTATACTTTGGCGTTGTTAAATTCCCCTTAAGAAATGCTATCTGGAGGTTGCCCCATAATGTTTGTGTCTAATCTGCTTGCCATGTTTCTGTGAAAAAATAGTAATGTTTATTGTTTTTTCCTCAACAGTTTCCTTCCACGCCACAGGAATGGCAGACTGTGGCCTCCCACTTTGCCCAGCGGTGGGACTTTCCTAACTGCGGAGGGGCAATTGATGGGAAACTAGGGATGAGCCGAACACCCCCCGGTTCGGTTCGCACCAGAACCTGCGAACGGACCGAAAGTTCGCACGAACGTTAGAACCCCATTGACGTCTATGGGATTCGAACGTTCGAAATCAAAAGTGCTCATTTTAAAGGCTAATTTGCATGGTATTGTCCTAAAAAGGGTTTGGGGACCCGGGTCCTACCCCAGGGGACATGTATCAATGCAAAAAAAACTTTTAAAAACGGCCGTTTTTTCGGGAGCAGTGATTTTAATGATGCTTAACCACATGCCGACCGGGCCATAGCCGAAAGACGGCCACAGCGCGGTCGGCTTATCCTGGGAGGGCGTCCATGGACGTCCTCCCAGAATACTGCTCTCGCGCGCCCCCTGGGGCAAGCACCCGAGAACTTCCGTGACCGCCGGGTCCTCTGGCATCACGGATCACGGTGAACGGGCGCTAATCGCGGCCGTTTACCATGTGATCGCTCCGTCAAATGACGGAGCGATCACATGTAAACAAACCGGCGTCATGTCATGACGCCGGTTCCTCCCTCCCCTCTGTGTACCGATCGGTACAGAGGGGGAGGAGCGGGGGAGGGATCGGATGGTAGCAGCGTTGTGGGCTGCATCTGTAGTGCCCACAACGCTGCACAGTGACAAATACAGTCACATCCATCCATCCATCCCACCATGATCAGCCATCCCTCCATACTATAATACCCTGCACTACTCTGCAACACCCCACAATACTCTGCACTACTCTGCAACACCCCACAATACTCTGCACTACTCTGCAACACCCCACAATGCTCTGCACTACTCTGCAACACCCCACAATGCTCTGCAATACCCCACAATACTCTGCAATACCCCACAATGCTCTGCAATACCCCACAATACTCTGCAATACCCCACAATGCTCTGCAATACTCTGCAATACCCCACAATACTCTGCAATACCCCACAATGCTCTGCAATACCCCACAATGCTCTGCAATACTCTGCACTACTCCGCAACACCCCACAATACTCTGCAATACCCCACAATACTCTGCAATACCCCACAATACTCTGCAAAACCCCACAATACTCTGCAACACCCCACAATACTCTGCAACACCCCACAATACTCTGCAACACCCCGCAATACTCTGCAACACCCCGCAATACTCTGCAACACCCCGCAATACTCTGCACTACTCCGCAACACCCCTCAATACTCTGCACTACTCCGCAACACCCCGCAATACTCTGCAATACTCTGTACTACTCCGCAACACCCTGCAACACCCTGCAATACTCTGCAACACCCCGCAATACTATGCAACACCCCACAATACTCTGCAACACCCCGCAATACTCTGCAACACCCCGCAATACTCTGCAATACCCTGCAATACCCAGTCATACCCAGTCATACTCTGCAATACCCAGCCATACTCTGCAATATCCAGCCATACCCAGTCATACTCGGCGATACCCAGCCATGCGCAGCCATACCCTGCCATGCGCAGCCATGCTCAGCCATGCTCGGCCATGCTCGGCCATATTCAGCTGTACTCGGCCTCTGTATGTGGCCAGGCTGTGGAAGTCTCACACATGGGCTATCGCCGTACTCAGGAGGAGTAGGAGAATCTATTTTGGGGTGTCATTTTTGGTATGTACATGCTTTGTGTTAAAAAAAAAAGTGTTTTAACCACTTCCCGCCCGCCGGCCGTCATACGACGTCCTTGACTTTGTGTGGGGATATCTGAATGATGCCTGCAGCTATAGGCATCATTCAGATATCAGCTTTTTCAGCCGGTGATTCCCTCCACTGCTTGATCATTCTTATGGGAGGCGAGAGGGGACCACCCCCTTCCCGCCGCCCTCCGGTGCTTCTACCGTCTCAGCGCTACGATCGAAGCCAGGGTCGTTTTTTTATTTTTTTTATTTCAGGCTTCCCAGCCTAGAGGTGAAATGTGGGGTCTTATTGACCCCATATCTCACTGTAAAGAGGACCTGTCATGCCATATTCCTATTACAGGGGATGTTTACATTCCTTGTAATAGGAATAAAAGTGATCAAAAAAAGTGTCAAACTAAAATAAATAAAGTAAAATGAACAATAAAAAAAAAAAAAAAATTTTAAAGCGCCCCTGTCCGTGTGCTCGCATGCAGAAGCGAATGCACACGTAAGTCCCGCCCACATATGAAAACTGTGTTCAAACCACACATGTGAGGTATCGCTGCGATCGGTAGAGCGAGAGAAATAATTTTGGCCCTAGACCTCCTCTGTAACTCAAAACATGTAACCAGTAAAAAATTTTAAAGCGTCGCCTATGGGGATTTTTAAGTAGCGAAGTTTGGCGCCATTCCACGAGCGTGAGCGATTTTGAAGGGTGACATGTTAGGTATCTATTTACTTGGTGTAACTTCATATTTCACATTATGCAAAAACATTGGGCCAACTTTACTGCTTTTGTTTTTTTTAAAGCACAAAACTGTTTTTTTTCCCCAAAAAAAGCGTTCAAAAAATTGCTGCGCAAATACCGTGCAAGATAAAAAGTTGCAACAACCGCCATTGTATTCTCTAGGGTCTTTGCAAAAAAAAACATATATAATGTTTTGGGGTTCTTTGTAATTTTCTAGCAAATAAATGATGATTTTTACATGTAGGAGAGAAATGTCAGAATTGGCCTGGGTGCACCAGAACGCCTGGAGGTGCTCCCCTGCATGTTGGGCCTCTGTATGTGGCCACGCTGTGTAAAAGTCTCACACATGTGGTATCGCCGTACTCGGGAGTAATAGCAGAATGTGTTTTGGGGTGTAATTTGTGGTATGCATATGTGGTGTGTGAGAAATAACCTGCTAATATGACATTTTTGTGGAAAAAAAAAAAAAGAAAAAAAAAATCTTGATTTTGCAAAGAATCGTGGGAAAAAATGACAACTTCAAAAAACTCACCATGCCCCTTACTAAATACCTTGGAATGTCTTCTTTCCAAAAAGGGGTCATTTGGGGGGTATTTGTACTTTTCTGGCATGTTAAGGTCTCAAGAATATAGATAGGCCGTCAGTAATTCAGGTATGATCAATTTTCAGATATTGGCACCATAGCTTTTGGACTCTATAACTTTCACAAAGACCAAATAATTTACACCGATTTGTACTTATTTTTACCAAAGATATGTAGCAGTATAAATTGTGGCCAAAATTTACAAAGAAAAATTACTACATTTGCTAAATTTTATAACAGAAACAAAGAAAATTTCATTTTTTTACCGAATTTTCAGTCTTTTTTCTTTTATAGCGCAAAAAATAAAAAACCCAACGGTGATTAAATACCACCAAAAGAAAGCTCTATTTGTGTTAAAAAAAGGACAAAAATTTCATATGGGTACAGTGTTGCATGACTGAGTAATTGTCATTCAAAATGTGAGAGCACCGAAAGCTGAAAATTGGACTGGTTAGGAAGGGGGTTTAAGTGCCCAGTTGTCAAGTGGTTAAAGTAAAAAAAAAAAAAGTGAAATATTCCTTTAAATATCGTACCTGGGGGGTGTCTATAGTATGCCTGTAAAGTGACGCGTGTTTCCCGTGTTTAGAACAGTCCCTGCACCAAATGTCATTTTTAAAGGAAAAAATCTCATTTAAAACTGCTTGCGGGTTTAATGCAGGGCCAGACTGGCCTACCGGGATACCGGGAAATATCCCGGTAGGCTGCCTGCCTTGGGGCTGCTTTGAGCTTCGGCTGCAGCTGCAGCGCTCCGCTCCCTCAATCTCTCCTGTGTATAAGAGCAGGGTATGTGTTCGGCGGCCGTGCTGTTACAAGGCCCCGCCCCCCTAGACCGGCTCATGTGATAGTGGATTGAAGGTTCCACCTATCACACGAGCTGATCTAGGGGGGGGGGGCATGTAACAGCGCGGCCGCCGAACACATACCCTGCTCCGTGATACATCGTGGGAGATGTCTCTGTGTGACCTACAATGGTGAGCCGACTGTTACAAAAAAAGTAGAGTTGGGTTTTAAATAGCAAATGTATTTCTACAGTCTCTATAAGTGATCTAAAAGGGAGTAAATGTAGAGGAAGAAAAGAGATATGAGGAAACCTGTCAGCTGCTTTAAGTGAACTCTTGCACCTTTTTTATCACTTTATAGTCCTGTGTGTTATGACTTGATACTGGTCTTTGCTTGGAAGTATCTTAAAATACCTCTCTCTCTTAGTAAAAAAAAAGGCTGCTTCCTGCTCTCTCCCTCTAGTGCTCTGTGCTGTGTGTCCTACAATGGTGAGCCTGCAATGGAGGGCACAGTGAGGCTGAATGCATGGGCATAGGCTGAAATGGTGGGCACAGTGAGGATGCAATGCTGGGAAAAGTGAGGCTGAATTCACGGGCACAGGCTGCATTGGTGGGCACAGTGAGGATGCAATGGTGGGCACAGTGAGGCTGAAGTCCTGGGCACAGGCTGCAATGGTGGGCACAGTGAGGCTGAATGCAAGGGCACAGGCTGCAATGGTGGGCACAGTGAGGCTGAATGCATGGGCATAGGCTGAAATGGTGGGCACAGTGAGGATGCAATGCTGGGAAAAGTGAGGCTGAATTCACGGGCACAGGCTGCATTGGTGGGCACAGTGAGGATGCAATGGTGGGCACAGTGAGGCTGAAGTCCCGGGCACAGGCTGCAATGGTGGGCACAGTGAGGCTGAATGCAAGGGCACAGGCTGCAATGGTGGGCACAGTGAGGCTGAATGCACGGGCATAGGCTGAAATGGTATGCACAGTGAGGATGCAATGCTGGGAAAAGTGAGGCTGAATTCACGGGCACAGGCTGCAATGGTGGGCACAGTGAGGCTGAAGGCACGGGCATAGGCTGCAATGGTGGGCACAGTGAGGATGCAATGGTGGGCACAGTGAGGCGCAATGGTGGGCACAGTGAGGCTGCAATGGTGGGCACAGTGAGACTGAATTCACAGGCTGCAATGGTGGGCACAGTGAGGCTGCAATGGTGGGCACAGTGAGGCTGAATGCACGGGCACAGGCTGCAATGATGGGCACAGTGATGCTGCATTCACGGGCACAGTGAGGATGCAATGGTGGGCACAGTGAGGCTGAATTCACGGGCACAAGCTGAATGCATGGGCACAGTGAAGATGCAATGGTGGGCACAGTGAGGCCGCAATGCTGGGAAAAGTGAGGCTGAATTCACGGGCACAGGCTGCAATGGTGGGCACAGTGAAGATGCAATGCTGGGAAAAGTGAGGCTGAATTCACGGGCACAGGCTGCAATGGTGGGCACAGTGAGGCTGAAGGCACGGGCATAGGCTGCAATGGTGGGCACAGTGAGGCTGAATGCATGGGCACAGGCTGCAATGGTGGGCACAGTGAGGCTAAATTCACGGGCACAAGCTGAATGCACGGGCACAGTGAGGCTGCAATGGTGAGCACAGTGATGCTGCATTCACGGGCACAGTGAGGATGCAATAGTGGGCACAGTGAGGCGGCATTCATGGGCACAGTGAGGATGCAATGGTGGGCACAGTGAGGCTGAATTCACGGGCACAGGCTGCAGTGGTGGGCACAGTGAGGCTGCAATGTTGGGCACAGTGTTGCTGCATTCACGGGCACAGTGAGGCTACAATGGTGGGCACAGTAATGCTGCACTGACAGGCACAGTGAGGCTGCAATGGTAGGCACAGTGAGGCTGAATTCACGGGCAAAGTGAGGCTGCAATGGTGGGCACAGTTAGGCTGCATTCATGGGCACAGTGAGGATGCAATGGTGGGCACAGTGAGGCTGCATTCATGGGCACAGTGAGGATGCAATGGTGGGCACAGTGAGGCTGAATTCACGGGCACAGGCTGCAATGGTGGGCACAGTGAGGCTGCAATGGTGGGCACAGTGTTGCTGCATTCACGGGCACAGTGAGGCTGCAATGGTGGGCACAGTAATGCTGCACTGACAGGCACAGTGAGGCTGCAATGGTGGGCACAGTGAGGCTGAATTCACGGGCAAAGTGAGGCTGCAATGGTGGGCACAGTTAGGCTGCGTTCACAGGCACAGTGAGGATGCAATGGTGGGAACAGTGAGGCTGAATTCATGGGCACAGTAAAGCTGCATTTGATGGGTACAGTGATGCTGCATTGATGGGCAGTGAGGCTGCAATGATGGCTCAGTGAGGCTGCATTCACGGGCACAGTGAGGCTGCATTGATGGGCACAATTAGGCTGCATTTGATGGGCACAATAAGGCTACATTTGATGGGCACAGTGAGGCTGCATTTGTTCAGAACTGCTAAGGCTGCATTATTCTCCTGTATCATGTCTGCATTCTCTTACCATCTTTGGTATCATGTCCTCAGTCTCTAACCATCTCTTGTATCATGTCCGCAACCTCTGACATCTCCTGTATCATGTCTGCAGTCTCTGAGGGAGTCTGGAGAGAAGTCAAGAATGGGAGCAGGATGGGGGTCGTGGGAGAAGTCAGACGTGTGTGGACTGTGGTGAGGAGACTATAGCATAAAACCAGAGCCACCGAGCTGGAGCCGACTGACTGAGCCCTGCACGGTGCACCTAAGAGGAGGTCAGTGACAGAATCGCCAGGACAGTCTGAGGGGGGTCACTGATGTAAGGGGGGCGTGAATGCAATAATGTAAGGGGGCACTGATCTGATATAAAGGTTTCCCCCTTATATCAGTAACCCCCCCTTACCTTAGTGTATTCTTTCTGCAGAAGGTGGTCTCTGGTCAACAGAGTCCCCCCCCCCCACACGTTTTCGAGTTCATGGTGTCCCCCTTGATGATTGACCACTTTCAACTGGAATTTGCTTTTATATATATATACAGTGCCTTGCAAAAGTATTCGGCCTTGAACTTTTCAACCTTTTGCCACATTTCAGGCTTCAAACATAAAGATATAAAATTTTAATTTTTTGTGAAGAATCACCAACAAGTGGGACACAATTGTGAAGTGGAACGAAATCTAATGGATATTTTAAACTTTTTTAGCAAATAAAAAACTGAAAAGTGGTGCGTGCAAAATTATTCGGCCCCTTTACTTTCAGTGCAGAAAACTCACTCCAGAAGTTCAGCGAGGATCTCTGAATGATCCAATGTTGTCCTAAATGACTGACTGGGGGCCGAATACTTTCGCAAGGCACTGTATATAAAGCCCTATGTGCTTTCATATCTGCCCTATGTGTTTTAAACTACATGGTTTTCCCTTCCATGAACAAGAAAGTTATGCTGTTGGGCTGGTATAATAATGCTATGGGGCTGGTATGAAATTTTTTCCAGGGCTGGTTTTTATGCCCAGTCCGGCCCTGGTTTAATGTCATGTCGGGTCATGGCAATATGGATGAAAATCAGTGAGACAAACGGCATGGGTACCCCCCAGTCCATTACCAGGCCCTTTGGGTCTTGTATGGATATTAAGGGGAACCCCGCACCCAAATTAAAATAAGGAAAGGCCCTATATACTCTGAACAGCAGTATACAGGCGGTGCAAACAAGACAGGGACTGTAGGTTTGTTGTTAAGTAGAATCTCTTTGTAATTTTGAACGGGTACATTTTTAACGTGTTTAGCTCCAGCCAAAAAATCTTTTTTAAGCTTTTTGGAAAACATAGGGAAGGGTTATCACCCCTGTGACATTTGTTTTGCTGTCTTTCCTCCTCTTCAGAAGATTTCACCTCACTTTTTGTCCCAATGAAAAATGTTTTTTGAAAATTTGGGTTTTTTTGTGGAACAAGGATTGGAAAGCATCAGTGGAAAGGAGAAATTGTTTTCCCATATTAACTCTTACAGGAGAGAATTTCCCTTCCTAGGGGTAGATTTCATCTCACTTCCTGTTGTCTCCTTCCGTTTGCAAGTAGGAGTCGTTTGTAAGTTAAATGTTTGAAAGTAGGGTCCTGCCCTATATACTCAGCAGAAATTTGGGCCTTAGGTGTTGCTGTGGCCACAACACTGTAAGCCCTCACAGGGCCCTGCTGTGAAATATTAGATCAAGAATTGTAATTACATGCCCCTGTTGAACAGGAGCTGAAAAATTAGGCCTTAGGCACTGGTGCCACAACACTGCAACCCCTCACAGACACTCTAGTTGGAACGCAGGAATGAGCCCTGCTGCAAAGTATTGCATCAAAAATTGTAATTACACGCCCCTGTTAGACAGGGGCAGAAAAATTGGGCCTTAGGCACTGGTGCTGGTGCCACAACACTGCAACCCCTCACAGACACTCTAGTTGGAATGCAGGAATGAGCCCTGCTGCAAAGTATTGCATCAAAAATTGTAATTACACGCCCCTGTTAGACAGGGGCAGAAAAATTGGGCCTTAGGCACTGGTGCTGGTGCCACAACACTGCAACCCCTCACAGACACTCTAGTTGGAATGCAGGAACGAGCCCTGCTGCAAAGTATTACATCAAAAATTGTAATTACACGCCCCTGTTAAACAGGGGCTGAAAAATTGTGCCTTAGGCACTGGTGGTGGCGCCCAGAACCAAAAATGTTCTTGCAAGCTATCAGCGTGATGATTGAGGAGGAAGAGGATAATTACTCAGGGATAGTCACTCAGCATCAGCATAGGCAGTCTTTGAAGGGATCTGAGATTTCAAAAAAAAATATTCGGTTACATCAGCATCAGGTGCTTGGTAGCTGGTGGTGATCCAAGACTGATTCATTTTTATGAAGGTCAGCCGATCGACCGAGTCGGTGGAAAGACGCACCCTGTGATCGGTTACCACGCCTCCAGCAGCACTGAATGTGCGTTCCGAAAGAACGCTGGATGCAGGATAGGCCAGTAGCTCAATTGCATACTGTGCAAGCTCTGGCCAGTGATCCATCCTCAAGACCCAGTAACCCAGAGGATTTTCGGTGGGAAAGGTGTCCAAGTCTGATCTTGCCCCTAGGTATTCCTGCACCATGTAAAACAGACGCTGGCGATGGTTGCTGGAACCGATCATACCTTGGGGCTGCGGACCAAAAAATTGTCTGAACGCATCGGTCAGACGGCCACCTTCTCCACCGCTCCTTCTTTGACTGACCGAAGCCTCAGCAACATGTTGTCCAGAAACAGGAGTTTGTAACCTCCCAGTCTCTGGGAACGCGTTGCACAGACCTTTCTGCAAGGCCTCCCAAAGATGTTTCATCCTCTGCTCCCTCTGCGATGGCAAGATAAGGTCCGCAACCTTACCCTTGTAACGTGGATCAAGGAGGGTTGCCAGCCAGTATTGGTCCTTCTCCTTGATACTAGGGATGAGCCGAACACCCCCCTGTTCGGTTCGCACCAGAACATGCGAACAGGAAAAAAATTCGTTCGAACACGCGAACACCGTTAAAGTCTATGGGACACGAACATGAATAATCAAAAGTGCTAATTTTAAAGGCTAATATGCAAGTTATTGTCAATAAAAGTGTTTGGGGACCTGGGTCCTGCCCCAGGGGACATGAATCAATGCAAAAAAAAGTTTTAAAAACGGCCGTTTTTTCAGGAGCAGTGATTTTAATAATGCTTAAAGTCAAACAATAAAAGTGTAATATCCCTTTAAATTTCATACCTGGGGGGTGTCTATAGTATGCCTGTAAAGGGGCGCATGTTTCCCGTGTTTAGAACAGTCTGACAGCAAAATGACATTTTGAAGGAAAAAACACATTTAAAACTACCGCGGCTATTGCATTGCCGTCAATACACATAGAAGTTCATTGATAAAAACGGCATGGGAATTCCCCACAGGGGAACCCCGAACCAAAATAAAAAAAAAAAAAAATGATGTGGGGGTCCCCCTAAATTCCATACAAGGCCCTTCAGGTCTGGTATGGATATTAAGGGGAACCCCAGCCAAAATTTAAAAAAAAAATTGACGTGGGGTTCCCCCTAAATTCCATACCAGACCCTTCAGGTCTGGTATGGATTTTAAGGGGAACCCCGCGCCAAAAAAAAAAAAAAAAACGGCGTGGGGTCCCCCTAAAAATCCATACCAGACCCTTATCCGAGCACGCAACCTGGCAGGCCGCAGGAAAAGAGGGGGGGACGAGAGTGCGCCCCCCCCCCCTCCTGAACCGTACCAGGCCACATGCCCTCAACATTGGGAGGGTGCTTTGGGGTAGCCCCCCAAAACACCTTGTCCCCATGTTGATGAGGACAAGGGCCTCATCCTCACAACCGTGGCCGGTGGTTGTGGGGGTCTGCGGGCGGGGGGCTTATCGGAATCTGGAAGCCCCCTTTAACAAGGGGACCCCCAGATCCCGGCCCCCCCCCTGTGTGAAATGGTAAGGGGGTACTTACCCCTACCATTTCACTAAAAAACTGTCAAAAATGTTAAAAATGACAAGAGACAGTTTTTGACAATTCCTTTATTTAAATGCTTCTTCTTTCTTCCTTCATCTTCTTCTTCTTCTGGTTCTTCTGGCTCTTCTGGTTCTTCCTCCGGCGTTCTCGTCCAGCATCTTCTCCGCGGCGTCTTCTATCTTCTTCTCCTCGGGCCGCTCCGCACCCATGGCATGAGGGGAGGCTCCCGCTCTTCTCTTCATCTTCTTCTCTTCTTCATCTTCTTCTTCATCTTCTTCTTCATCTCTTCTTCCTTCTTCTCTTCTTCATGTCTTCTGCGGGCATTCCCCGTGACGTCACAGGGAAGTCCCGTCATGTCACCGTGCGTCAGAGGGGGGCGGGGTCACCGGGTGGCCCCGCCCCCCGTTATTTAAGAACCGTCAGACGAAGAGACGCCGTCACACAGCGGGAGCCTCCCTCCATGCCAGCATGGCTGCGGAGCGGCCCGCAGAAGACATGAAGAAGAGAAGAAGGAAGAAGAGATGAAGAAGAAGATGAAGAAGAAGATGAAGAAGAGAAGAAGATGAAGAGAAGAGCGGGAGCCTCCCCCTCATGCCATGGTTGCGGAGCGGCCCGAGGAGAAGAAGATAGAAGACGCCGCGGAGAAGATGCTGGACGAGAACGCCGGAGGAAGAACCAGAAGAGCCAGAAGAACCAGAAGAAGAAGAAGATGAAGGAAGAAAGAAGAAGCATTTAAATAAAGGAATTGTCAAAAACTGTCTCTTGTCATTTTTAACATTTTTGACAGTTTTTTAGTGAAATGGTAGGGGTAAGTACCCCCTTACCATTTCACACAGGGGGGGGGCCGGGATCTGGGGGTCCCCTTGTTAAAGGGGGCTTCCAGATTCCGATAAGCCCCCCGCCCGCAGACCCCCACAACCACCGGCCACGGTTGTGAGGATGAGGCCCTTGTCCTCATCAACATGGGGACAAGGTGTTTTGGGGGGCTACCCCAAAGCACCCTCCCAATGTTGAGGGCATGTGGCCTGGTACGGTTCAGGAGGGGGGGGGCCGCACTCTCGTCCCCCCTCTTTTCCTGCGGCCTGCCAGGTTGCGTGCTCGGATAAGGGTCTGGTATGGATTCTTAGGGGGACCCCACGCCGTTTTTTTTTTTTTTTTGGCGCGGGGTTCCCCTTAAAATCCATACCAGACCTGAAGGGTCTGGTATGGAATTTAGGGGGAACCCCACGTCAATTTTTTTTTTTAATTTTGGCTGGGGTTCCCCTTAATATCCATACCAGACCTGAAGGGCCTTGTATGGAATTTAGGGGGACCCCCACATCATTTTTTTTTTTTTTATTTTGGTTCGGGGTTGCCCTGTGGGGAATTCCCATGCCGTTTTTTATCAATGAACTTCTATGTGTATTGTGGGCAATGCAATAGCCGCGGGTAGTTTTAAATGAGTTTTTTCCTTCCAAATGTCATTTTGCTGTCAGACTGTTCTAAACACAGGAAACATGCGCCCCTTTACAGGCATACTATAGACACCCCCCAGGTACGAAATTTAAAGGGATATTACACTTTTATTGTTTGACTTTAAGCATTAATAAAATCACTGCTCCTGAAAAAACGTCCGTTTTTAAAACTTTTTTTTGCATTGATCCATGTCCCCTGGGGCAGGACCCGGGTCCCCAAACACTTTTTATGACAATAACTTGCATATAAGCCTTTAAAATTAGCACTTTTGATTTCTCCCATAGACTTTTAAAGGGTGTTCCGCGGCATTCGAATTTGCCGCGAACACCACAAATTGTTCGCTGTTCGGCGAACTTGCGAACAGCCAATGTTCGAGTAGAACATGAGTTCGACTCGAACTCGAAGCTCATCCCTACTTGATACCACGAATACGAGGATCCTTACGCAGGCTTTGCAGGATCAGGGAGGCCATGCAGCATAGGTTTGCTGAGGCATTCGGTCCGGAGTCCTCTGGGTCACTAAGGACGACAACGTCCGCAGCCACCTCCTCCCAGCCACCTCCTCCCAGCCACGTACAAGTCCATGTGTTTCTTGGGACTGATCCCTTAAAGACTGCTGCTGATGCTGAGTGCCAGGCTCCACCTCCATACTGACATAATCTTCCTCCTCCTCCTCCTCCTCCTCCTCGTCCTCTTCCTGTGTGATCTCCGGGCATGCAGGAACACTGTCTGGATAAAGGGGGCCTTGAGAGCTAAGGCAGTCCTCCTCTTCCTGCCTCTGTTCTGCCTCAAGTGCCCTGTCCACTATTCCATGCAGCATGTGCTCCAACAGGTGGACAAGGGGGACAGTGTCACTGATGCATGCACTGTCACTGCTCACCATCCTCGTGGCCTCCTCGAATGGTGACAGGACAGTGCATGCATCCCTGATCATGGCCCACTGGCGTGGGGAAAAAAAACCAAGCTCCCCTGACCCTGTCCTGGTGCCATAGTCGCACAGGTACTCATTGATGGCCCTCTGCTGCGTGTGCAGCCGCTGCAGCATGGCCAACGTTGAGTTCCACCTGGTGGGCATGTCACAGATTAGGCGGTTCTTGGGCAGGTTAAACTCCTTTTGGAGGTCCGTCAGCCGAGCACTGGCATTATATGACCGGCGGAAATGCACACAGACTTTCCTGGCCTGCCTCAGGACATCCTGTAAGCCCGGGTACCTGCCCAAGAACCGCTGCACCACCAAGTTAAGGACGTGAGCCAAACAGGGCACATGGGTCATTTGTCCCTGTCGGAGGGCAGAGAGGAGGTTGGTGCCATTGTCGCAAACCACCATTCCTGCCTTAAGTTGGCGTGGCGTCAACCACCTCTGAACCTGCCCCTGCAGAGCTGACAGAACCTCTGCCCCAGTGTGGCTCCTGTCCCCCAAGCACACCAGCTCAAGCACTGCATGGCATCTTTTGGCCTGCGTACTTGCGTAGCCCCTTGAACGACTACGGAGCACCGCTGGTTCCGAAGAAGAGGCCATGGAGGAAGAAGAAGAGGAGGGGGTGGAGGAGAGAGGTGTGTCACAATCATTAGCATTTTGGAGGCGTGGTGGCGGAACAACCTCCAACACTACTGCACCTTGTCCTGCATCCTTCCCAGCTGCCAGCAGAGTCACCCAATGCGCCGTGAAACTTAGGTAACGTCCCTGTCCATGCCTGCTTGTCCATGAGTCAACGGTAATATGCACCTTACCGCTGACCGCCCTGTCCAGGGAGGCATGGACATTGCCTTCCACATGCCGGTAGAGAGCCGGAATCGCCTTCCGTGAGAAAAAGTGGCGTTTGGGTACCTGCCACTGAGGAACCGCACATTTCACAAACTCACGGAAGGGGGCAGAGTCTACCAACTGAAAAGGCAGCAGTTGAAGTGCTAGCAATTTTGCCAAGCTAGCATTCAACCGCTGGGCATGTGGATGGCTGGGAGCAAACTTTTTTCGGCGGTGCAGCAGCTGGGGCAGGGAAATTTGCCTGGTACAATCTGACGTCGGTGTACCAAAAGCAGATTGCCCACAAGTACTTGGCTGTGACACACCTAATTCTACACCTTCATTCCTCTCACTGCAGGTCTCAGAGAGGACTGGAGGTCTAGTGGGGTTGGAAATCTCAGCTGATGAGGAGCAAGGAGAGATCCTCTTTGTTCTTTGGTGTGGGTCTTTTAGATACGCTTGCCAACGAACTGCATGGCAGGTCAACATATGTCTGGTCAAGCATGTGGTGCCCAAGCGGGAGATGTTTTGGCCACGTGAGATACGCTTGAGACATATGTTGCAAATAGCAGAGGTGCGATCTGATGCACTCGTCTCAAAAAAGGCCCACACCAAAGAACTTTTTGAATAACGCGCAGAGACTGCAGCGCCCTGCACATGTGGAGCTTTGGGGTGTGATGCAGTCAATGTGCTGCCCTTAGGCTGGCCCCTGGAGGGCATCCTGCCTCCTCCTCTCTCCTATCAGGCACCCACGTTGAGTCAGTGACCTCATCATCCCCTCCCTCCTCATCACTGGAGCAAACCTGGCAGTATGCTGCAGCAGGGGGAGCATGACTGCCAGATTGCTGTCCTTCTTGGGCACCCCCTCTGTCCGTGCTCATGTTACTGCCTTCATCGAGCTCAGTATCATCATCAGAGCCTTCCAAACGCTGGGCATCCTCCTGGAGCATGTACCCAACACTGTGGTCAAACAGTTCGAGGGACTCCTCAGGAGGACATGGTGGAGCTAGGGAAGGAGACACTGATGACATTGAGCTGAGGGAAGAGGCCGCTGCTTTGCCAGACAAAGCACCCTGGGCATGGGTGAGAGAGAATGAGGAGGATGAGGACGGCTTGGTCATCCACTCGACCAAGTCTTCCGCATGTTGCGGCTCAACACGGCCAGCTGCCGAAAAAAAGGCCAAGCGTGTCCCATGGCCACATGCTGATGAGGATGCACCGTCTCCATGACCAGCACTAGACACAGAGCCTGCTTGCCCTCTCTTATTGGCTTGTGACTGTCTGCCTCTCCTTCATGGCCTTCCAGACATACTAATGGCCTGTAGCTGCACTAAGCTGGGATATATATATCTATATATATATATATCTATATATATATATATCTATATATATATAGATAGATATATATATAGATAGATATATATATATATATATATATATATATATATATATATATATATATATATATATATGTACTGATACTGCAGCTAGCAAAATCAACTGCTTGCCTGTAGTATGAGAACACCACCAACCTTCTACAGGTAGATTTAGCTGAACACTGTGAGGTGAACGCACCCCACTAACTTGTAGGTTTAGCTGAACACTGTGAGCAGGACGCACTGCACTAACTGTAAATAGTCTAGCTGCCTGACCGTGGTACTAATAGGATCAAAAGAACACCAGTAATTTTCTTCAGGTAGCTTTATATACTGTAACCAGACAAGCCTGCCTGTCAGTAGGAAGATAACAGGAACGGATCTAGCTGAACACTGTGAGCAGGACGCACTGTACTAAATGTAAATAGTCTAGCTGCCTGACCGTGGTACTAATAGGATCAAAAGAACACCAGTAATTTTCTTCAGGTAGCTTTATATACTGTAACCAGACAAGCCTGCCTGTCAGTAGGAAGATAACAGGAACGGATCTAGCTGAACACTGTGAGCAGGACGCACTGCACTAAATGTAAATAGTCTAGAAGATAACAGGAACGGATCTAGCTGAACACTGTGAGCAGGACGCACTGCACTAAATGTAAATAGTCTAGAAGATAACAGGAACGGATCTAGCTGAACACTGTGAGCAGGACGCACTGCACTAAATGTAAATAGTCTAGAATTTAACAGGAACGGATCTAGCTGAACACTGTGAGCAGGACGCACTGTACTAAATGTAAATAGTCTTGCTGCCTGACCGTGGTACTAATAGGATCAAAAGAACACCAGTAATTTTCTTCAGGTAGCTTTATATATTGTAACCAGACAAGCCTGCCTGTCAGTAGGAAGATAACAGGAACGGATCTAGCTGAACACTGTGAGCAGGACACACTGTACTAAATGTAAATAGTCTAGCTGCCTGACCGTGGTACTAATAGGATCAAAAGAACACCAGTAATTTTCTTCAGGTAGCTTTATATACTGTAACCAGACAAGCCTGCCTGTCAGTAGGAAGATAACAGGAACGGATCTAGCTGAACACTGTGAGCAGGAAGCACTGTACTAAATGTAAATAGTCTAGCTGCCTGACCGTGGTACTAATAGGATCAAAAGAACACCAGTAATTTTCTTCAGGTAGCTTTATATACTGTAACCAGACAAGCCTGCCTGTCAGTAGGAAGATAACAGGAACGGATCTAGCTGAACACTGTGAGCAGGACGCACTGCACTAAATGTAAATAGTCTAGAAGATAACAGGAACGGATCTAGCTGAACACTGTGAGCAGGACGCACTGCACTAAATGTAAATAGTCTAGAAGATAACAGGAACGGATCTAGCTGAACACTGTGAGCAGGACGCACTGCACTAAATGTAAATAGTCTAGAATTTAACAGGAACGGATCTAGCTGAACACTGTGAGCAGGACGCACTGTACTAAATGTAAATAGTCTAGCTGCCTGACCGTGGTACTAATAGGATCAAATAGAACACCAGTAATTTTCTTCAGGTAGCTTTATATACTGTAACCAGACAAGCCTGCCTGTCAGTAGGAAGATAACAGGAACGGATCTAGCTGAACACTGTGAGCAGGACGCACTGTACTAAATGTAAATAGTCTAGCTGCCTGACCGTGGTATTAATAGGATCAAAAGAACACCAGTAATTTTCTTCAGGTAGCTTTATATACTGTAACCAGACAAGCCTGCCTGTCAGTAGGAAGATAACAGGAACGGATCTAGCTGAACACTGTGAGCAGGACGCACTGCACTAAATGTAAATAGTCTAGAAGATAACAGGAACGGATCTAGCTGAACACTGTGAGCAGGACGCACTGCACTAAATGTAAATAGTCTATAAGATAACAGGAACGGATCTAGCTGAACACTGTGAGCAGGACGCACTGCACTAAATGTAAATAGTCTAGAATTTAACAGGAACGGATCTAGCTGAACACTGTGAGCAGGACGCACTGCACTAAATGTAAATAGTCTAGCTGCCTGACCGTGGTACTAATAGGATCAAAAGAACACCAGTAATTTTCTTCAGGTAGCTTTATATACTGTAACCAGACAGCCTGCCTGTCAGTAGGAAGATAACAGGAACGGATCTAGCTGAACACTGTGAGCAGGACGCACTGTACTAAATGTAAATAGTCTAGCTGCCTGACCGTGGTACTAATAGGATCAAAAGAACACCAGTAATTTTCTTCAGGTAGCTTTATATACTGTAACCAGACAAGCCTGCCTGTCAGTAGGAAGATAACAGGAACGGATCTAGCTGAACACTGTGAGCAGGACGCACTGTACTAAATGTAAATAGTCTAGCTGCCTGACCGTGGTACTAATAGGATCAAAAGAACACCAGTAATTTTCTTCAGGTAGCTTTATATACTGTAACCAGACAAGCCTGCCTGTCAGTAGGAAGATAACAGGAACGGATCTAGCTGAACACTGTGAGCAGGACGCACTGCACTAAATGTAAATAGTCTAGAAGATAACAGGAACGGATCTAGCTGAACACTGTGAGCAGGACGCACTGCACTAAATGTAAATAGTCTAGAATTTAACAGGAACGGATCTAGCTGAACACTGTGAGCAGGACGCACTGTACTAAATGTAAATAGTCTAGCTGCCTGACCGTGGTACTAATAGGATCAAATAGAACACCAGTAATTTTCTTCAGGTAGCTTTATATACTGTAACCAGACAAGCCTGCCTGTCAGTAGGAAGATAACAGGAACGGATCTAGCTGAACACTGTGAGCAGGACGCACTGTACTAAATGTAAATAGTCTAGCTGCCTGACCGTGGTATTAATAGGATCAAAAGAACACCAGTAATTTTCTTCAGGTAGCTTTATATACTGTAACCAGACAAGCCTGCCTGTCAGTAGGAAGATAACAGGAACGGATCTAGCTGAACACTGATGAGCAGGACGCACTGCACTAAATGTAAATAGTCTAGAAGATAACAGGAACGGATCTAGCTGAACACTGTGAGCAGGACGCACTGCACTAAATGTAAATAGTCTATAAGATAACAGGAACGGATCTAGCTGAACACTGTGAGCAGGACGCACTGCACTAAATGTAAATAGTCTAGAATTTAACAGGAACGGATCTAGCTGAACACTGTGAGCAGGACGCACTGCACTAAATGTAAATAGTCTAGCTGCCTGACCGTGGTACTAATAGGATCAAAAGAACACCAGTAATTTTCTTCAGGTAGCTTTATATACTGTAACCAGACAGCCTGCCTGTCAGTAGGAAGATAACAGGAACGGATCTAGCTGAACACTGTGAGCAGGACGCACTGTACTAAATGTAAATAGTCTAGCTGCCTGACCGTGGTACTAATAGGATCAAAAGAACACCAGTAATTTTCTTCAGGTAGCTTTATATACTGTAACCAGACAAGCCTGCCTGTCAGTAGGAAGATAACAGGAACGGATCTAGCTGAACACTGTGAGCAGGACGCACTGTACTAAATGTAAATAGTCTAGCTGCCTGACCGTGGTACTATTAGGATCAAAAGAACACAGTAATTTTCTTCAGGTAGCTTTATATACTGTAACCAGACAAGCCTGCCTGTCAGTAGGAAGATAACAGGAACGGATCTAGCTGAACACTGTGAGCAGGACGCACTGCACTAAATGTAAATAGTCTAGAAGATAACAGGAACGGATCTAGCTGAACACTGTGAGCAGGACGCACTGCACTAAATGTAAATAGTCTAGAAGATAACAGGAACGGATCTAGCTGAACACTGTGAGCAGGACGCACTGCACTAAATGTAAATAGTCTAGAATTTAACAGGAACGGATCTAGCTGAACACTGTGAGCAGGACGCACTGTACTAAATGTAAATAGTCTAGCTGCCTGACTGTGGTACTAATAGGATCAAATAGAACACCAGTAATTTTCTTCAGGTAGCTTTATATACTGTAACCAGACAAGCCTGCCTGTCAGTAGGAAGATAACAGGAACTGATCTAGCTGAACACTGTGAGCAGGACGCACTGCACTAAATGTAAATAGTCTAGAAGATAACAGGAACGGATCTAGCTGAACACTGTGAGCAGGACGCACTGCACTAAATGTAAATAGTCTAGAAGATAACAGGAACGGATCTAGCTGAACACTGTGAGCAGGATGCACTGCACTAAATGTAAATAGTCTAGAATTTAACAGGAACGGATCTAGCTGAACACTGTGAGCAGGACGCACTGCACTAAATGTAAATAGTCTAGAAGATAACAGGAACGGATCTAGCTGAACACTGTGAGCAGGACGCACTGCACTAAATGTAAATAGTCTAGAAGATAACAGGAACGGATCTAGCTAAACTGAATACAGTGTATATATATATATATATGCAACACCTGGGATGCATATATATACACAATACACTGTAAGTGCAGCTAACTGACTGACTGTTCTGCCTAATCTATCTAACTCAAATCAAATGACACTGTCTGTCTCTCTCTCTCTCTCTCTATCTATGAACGCCGGAACACACACTACACAGGTCCGCCGTGCAGGCGGCCTTATATAGTGTGGGGCGTGTACTAAATCCCCTGAGCCATAATTGGCCAAAGCCTCCTTGGCTTTGGCCAATTACGGCTCTCTGTTCAGGCGGCGCTGTGATTGGCCAAGCATGCGGGTCATAGTGCATGCTTGGCCAATCATCAGCAAGCAATGCACTGCGATGCCGCAGTGAATTATGGGCCGTGACGCGCCACACGAATTTGGCGCGAACGGCCCATATCGTTCGCAATTCGGCGAATGGGCGAACAGCCGATGTTCGAGTCGAACATGGGTGCGACTCGAACACGAAGCTCATCCCTATGGGAAACACGTCCACATCGTCCCACCACCCAACTCGGGGTCGTACTATTATAATTACAAGGGGTTTAATAGTATAGTAATGTTGGCGGTGGTGTCGGCTAATTACGACTTCTTGTATGTGAATGTGGGGAAGAATGGCCGGATGTCCGATGGTGAAGTCATCGCCCAGACGGAGTTTTACAGGCGTCTCCAGAATGGCAGCTTGGACTTGCCAGCTCCAGAGGACAATGTGGAAGGACTCCCATTCGTGTTCGTTGCTGATTAAGCGTTTGCGTTGGGAGACCACCTGATGCGGCCATTCCCGATGAAGACCCTCACCCCGGAATAGAGGGTTTTTAAATACCGGCTGGCCAGAGCCCGAAGAGTGGTGGAGAACACATTTGGAATCCTGGCCAGCCGGTTCCGACTATTTCTGACACCCATCCATATGGCGGAGTATAAACTGAACCATATAATACTTGCGTGCTGTGTTCTCCATAATTTTTTAAGAAAACATTCGGCCAACTATGCTGGCTCAGTTGGGCCTGAGGCCGGAATCCTACATCCAACAGCACTGACGGCGCTTGAAAGTGGCCGTCCTGGCTTTCCCTCCCTGAGTGCCCGTGATGTCCGGTTACGATACCTGGAGTTCTTTGCAGGTAGGGGGGCTATCAATATGCCAGACAATATGTGAAGCCTTTTTCTAATAAAAAAAAACAAAAGAAATTCGTTGTGGACATTTACTGCTTGTGTTTGTTTTAGCTGACCCTGACAAAAATGTGTTGAGTGCAGAAAATGTCGTGATTGGGTAACCTTATAAAAAACACTGTTGGCTGGTATTTCCTAAATGCAAAAACACATTTCACTACAAGTGCACTTGCAACTGCACTGAAACTGCACTTGTAGTGCAAAGAGGATTTGCCCTTAGGAAATAATACCCATTTTTGCATAAAACAGCTATTACATCACCCCAAAAGTGTTGTAGTGTTGAGACAATAATCAACACATTCTTGATTAACCAACTTTTTTATACCTGCACAATTACATGTGCATTTACCAAAGGTTTTTAAAACAAACCAACATGTTTGTTGTATAACAATTTTTGCAGTAGCATTATCAAAAATCAAAATGTCCATTTAAGATAAAACAGGCATGTGTAAAACCCAAAAGAAAGCCAAAAAACTTGAACTTACAAAGTTCACATTAGGTAAAACCTGAAGGCTATATCAGACATCAGTATTTAGGATCTGTGCTTGATATAGCGTTCAGATGGGGGGAAATCACCCCTGGAAAAGCTAAATTTGGAAGATGAACAACAAGTTCCGAATGTCAACATGTGCGACCTGCCATCAGGGGGGATCAAGGGACGTGTTTTGGGGGAGCAAGCCCTTCCTCAACGCTACTTTATAATTGAGGAAGGGGTTGCACCCCCAAAACGTGTCCATTGATCTCCCGTGATGGCAGATAGCACATGTTGGCACACTGTGTGCATCCTCCAAATTTGGCTTTTCTAAACATTGCAAAAAGATATTAAAAATTATAACACAATCCCAAAAATATATTTTGTGGGGTTTTAAATTCACCCCAAAACATCAATGATGTTATTATTTTTTTTAATAACATCATTTAATTTTTGCTGTATGTTGTGCAATTCGAGATTACACCCCATGATCTCCCCGATCAGGATCTGGGCACTTTCTGAAGTAAAGCGTTCTGGATCCACAACCTCACGATCACCTAAAAAGAGAGAAACAAAACAAAAACAGGTCTCAAAAATCTGCTGGCATCCATATCGGTAACCTGAGCCTGTGGTCGCAGACACTCACCTGTTGTGGTGCCAATCTCCACCATATCTTCTTCTTCCTCCTGCTCAGCTTGGGTTTGGGGTATTTCACCTTCTTCCAGAGGTGGGGGGTCTGTGGTCTCCTCGGATGAGGGGTGTCCTCCCAGTCTTTTCTCCCCTATGTAAAACAAAAATGGTATAATTAGCACACAGATATTTGATGGCAGAACTATAAATAGGAAACATTGCTTGGAAGTGGGGTACCATTGTCTATTTTAGCTGAGTTCCAAGATGTAATTTTATTATTGCCCTTTGTCAAGCTGCAATACTTTACCGGTTTAGTACAAACTTCACAGATGGAGACCCCCCTATAGTATACACTGGAGCACCTGTGTGCCCCCCCTAATAAAAATGTTGTTCTGGGGTCCCACACTAGTGCTCCAGTGTCCAGATGTGAAAACAGATGCTCAGTGTCTTCTCCTTACACAGAATCTAGTTGGCATTTCATTCTAGTAACAAACCCATCTACACAAACAACTATTTGGCATCCAAGTAGGCCCAAAAAAATGTGGGAAAATGCATATGGCCTAAACAATGGTGTTTTAGAGGCCCAAAGAAAAATGTTTGATACGAACAAATAATGGGCCCATGAGCATAAAAGTTGCCCTTTTAAACGTTACAATTACTAAAAGCATATGGAGCAGAACGAACGGAATAAAGACAGAAAGAATATGAACACAGCACAACTACTTACTTTTTTGAAGCACTCTCCGGATCTTTCGGTACTGCTCTGGCTCTCTCAATTTCAGGTCCGACCACCGCTTCCGGAGCTGATCTTTTGATCTTCGGACCCCGAAATTCCTCTCAAGACTCCTGACCACTTTCGCCATGATCTTGGCCTTTCGGATGTTCGGGTTGGGGTAAGGCCCATACTTCCCGTCATAGTCGGACTTCTTCATGATGTCGACCATCTCCAACATCTCCCCAAAGGACATATTTGTGGCCTTAAAACGTCTCCTTCTGGATCGGGACGTGTCCGGATCCGGGCTTTCCTCCTCCTCCTCCTCGTTCCTGCAATTAGCACGCACCTTCTGTGACTCCGCCATGTGCTCTTCCCCCACTGCGCCGAACGAAAAGGGGCGGGGAATAGAATAGAAAGAACGTCAGGGGCGGGCGGAGTTACACGCATGCGCAGTGTGTATAAAGCGTAACACACGTACGTATTACGTACGATCTGTGAGCGGAGGAAGGAGCATTGGACGAGCCGATCGTAAGAACGAAGGTAAGAGACAAACTTGTGCCTATACTGCTTCTACATTGAGGCCTATATTGTAACAAGATTAGGAGAGTTTTGTCTGACATTAGGCTTTGTCTTGTGTTGTGTCTTGCAGTGAACATTGATATGGTACTGAAAGATAATGACTTCGTGTCAGTATTCATAGATATGCTAAGGGAGCTGCCATGTCTGTGGGAGATTAAACACCCCCATTTCAAGAACCAAACAAAGAGGAAGGCAGCACTCTGGTGCAATTGTGTGAAATTGTGAAGCAGGTGATCCCCACGGTAGACATCACCTATTTAAAGAAATTAATTGGTGGCCTGAGGAGTACATATCTAAGGGAGCGCAAGAAAGTCCTGGATTCACAGAGATCCGGAGCAGCAGATGACATCTATGTCCCCAGGATGTGGTACTACGACAGGCTGCATTTTCTGGCAGGCCAGACTGAGCCCAGGCCATCCCTCTCCAGGCTTCCTTCCATGCTTCCTTCCCCCCCGGCTGAGGCTTCTGACGCCCAACCTGGGCCTTCCAGGCCACATGTGGAGGAGCCCAGATTGAGCCAGGTATAGCATTCCTCTAAATATTTCTGCTTGTCCAATCAATGATGTTAACTAGATGTTAGTTGGGAGTACTAATTTAGGATTGTGATTGATAATGCAAAACATTACAAGCATGTCCCTTTTTCATACACAGGGAAGTCTCAGCCAGGCGGTGGCCGGGCCGAGCCGGCTGGCTGATCTGCAGGTCCTTCCACCCCCCCTGGAAAGAGAAAGTGGCAGGAGGAGGAGTGCCCTAGAGGAGGCTACCGGAGGAGTCTTTTGGAGGGCTACAGAAGTCCTGGGAGCACGACAGACCACGGAGGAGGACATTGCTGTCGTCATTGCATATAAAATACAGAGGATGGAGGAGGGACAACAAGTAATGTGTGAGGCCCTCATATCGGAGGCTCTGGAGAAAGGTATGAGGGGCCAAATTACACCTCAGACACACCTTTGCGATGGTCCTCCTCCTCCTCCTGCAGGTCCTCCTCCTCGTCCTCCCTCTCCTCCAGGTCCTCCCAGTCCTCCTCAAGGTCCTACTCCTCCTCCTGCCACATCTCCAACTGCACAACCACAGCCCAGAAGGAAGCGTGTAAGGAAGACCAGAAAGTGAGGACCCTGGATCCAGTCTGGTCGGCCAAAAAATGCAGCCTCTTGTGATACCACAGCCTGGGGACACAGATGTCATCTGCTGCTATCCGGATCTCTGCGAATCCCGGACAGAGGCGTCGGGAGGGGGTGGCTAGGGGGGGCTGAAGCCCCGAATGTGACCCCCAAAAGCCCAGAGTATATGGAATGCTGAATTCCGTTGTTAGCCCCGAGCGCCGGCCGCGAGGACCGATCTGGTTGTGAGTGTGGCCGAAAGTGGCCGAGTGCGGCCGAAAGAATCCGACTGCCAGAGCGGCCGAGTGCGGCCGAAAGAATCCGACTGCCAGAGCGGCCGAAAAAATCGACTGCCATAGCGGCCGAAAGTGGCCGAGTGCCGCAGGTCCCGCCTTCTGGAGCCTGCAGCGCCAATGTCAGGACAGCGGTACGTGTGACGTGATGTCCATCTTAGCCTGCAGGCTCCAGAAGGTGGGAACGCTACATCCCTGCTCAGGCGGGCGGCTCTCCTCTCCTCCTCGGCTAGGCTCCTCTCTGATGGTGACGAGTGACTGACTGCCTGCTGTGACCACACAGTGCACACACCACGGCTGAGCTGAGGTAGGTCAGACACACAGTGTATGTAGGTCAGGCAGGTCACTGGTAGTGTATGTAGGTCAGGCAGGTCACTGTTAGTGTATGTAGGTCAGGCAGGTCACTGTTAGTGTATGTAGGTCAGGCAGGTCACTGTTAGTGTATGTAGGTCAGGCAGGTCACTGTTAGTGTATGTAGGTCAGGCTGGTCAGTGTATGTAGGTCAGGCAGGTCACTGTTAGTGTATGTAGGTCAGGCTGGTCAGTGTATGTAGGTCAGGCAGGTCACTGTTAGTGTATGTAGGTCAGGCTGGTCAGTGTATGTAGGTCAGGCAGGTCACTGTTAGTGTATGTAGGTCAGGCTGGTCAGTGTATGTAGGTCAGGCAGGTCACTGTTAGTGTGTGTAGGTCAGGCTGGTCACTGTTAGTGTGTGTAGGTCAGGCTGGTCACTGTTAGTGTGTGTAGGTCAGGCTGGTCACTGTTAGTGTGTGTAGGTCAGTGTATGTAGGTCAGTGTATAATATAGGTTACATAGGTCAGTGTATAATATAGGTCAGTGTATGTACGTCAGTGTAATGGTGTAACCCCACCATCCCGCCCAAAAAAAACACTGCGACCCCCCCCCCCCCCCCGGTTGTTGGACTTCGGGCTGAAGCCCCTGGTCTTTTTGCCACCTAGCAACGCCCCTGATCCCAGACCAGACTGCCCTCCCCTACATATGGACTCCTCAGGCCACCAATTTTGATGTTGAAGAATTGATGTCTGCCGTGGGGGTCCCAGGCTTCGCTAATTTCTCCTGTTTCTCCAGTGTTGCCTTCCTCTTTGTTTGGTTCTGATCCCTTAATAAAGGATTTTTGTTTTGAATTATACTCTCCTATGTGTTTTACTTCAAAAAGGACAGTTTGTGAGGATTCAGGTACATTTCAAATATACAATGTGAAATTAACAAGGGACACCAACACCAAACAATCTCCTTGAGATTAAATAATAAAAGATATCAATGGTGTTGGGGTAACTTGACACACAAAACACACACAAAAATATTCTGGAGTAAAAATAAAAATAACATTGAACAAAGATCAGCCTTTGAAAAAATCCAAACATTACAGAAAAAAAAAAGGCTTAACCACTTGAGCCCCGGACCATTATGCTGCCTAAGGACCAGAGGTCTTTTTCCAATTTGGCACTGCGTCGCTTTAACTGCTAATTGCGCGGTCATGCAATGCTGTACCCAAACGAAATTTGTGTCCTTTTCTTCCCACAAATAGAGCTTTCTTTTGATGGTATTTGATCACCTCTGCGGTTTTTATTTTTTGCGCTATAAATGGAAAAAAAATGATATTTTCTAGTTTTTGTTATAAAAAAAATCCAATAAACTCAATTTCAGTCATACATTTAGGCCAAAATGTATTCGGCCACATGTCTTTGGTAAAAAAAATGTCAATAAGCGTATATTTATTGGTTTGCGCAAAAGTTATAGCGTCTACAAACTAGGGTACATTTTCTGTAATTTACACAGCTTTTAGTTTATGACTGCCTATGTCATTTCTTGAGGTGCTAAAATGGCAGGGCAGTACAAAACCCCCCCAAATGACCCCATTTTGGAAAGTAGACACCCCAAGGAAATTGCTGAGAGGCATGTTGAACCCATTGAATATTTATTTTTTTTGTCCCAAGTGATTGAATAATGACAAAAAAAAAAAAAAATTTACAAAAAGTTGTCACTAAATGATATATTGCTCACACAGGCCATGGGCCTATGTGGAATTGCACCCCAAAATACATTCTGCTGCTTCTCCTGAATATGGGGATACCACATGTGTGGGACTTTTTGGGAGCCTAGCCGCGTACGGGGCCCCGAAATCCAATCACCGCCTTCAGGATTTCTAAGGGTGTAAATTTATGATTTCACTCTTTACTGCCTATCACAGTTTCGGAGGCCATGGAATGCCCAGGTGGCACAAAACCCCCCCAAATGACCCCATTTTGGAAAGTAGACACCCCAAGCTATTTCCAGAGAGGCATATTGAGTCCATGGAATATTTTATATTTTGACACAAGTTGCGGGAAAGTGACACTTTTTTTTTTTTTTGCACAAAGTTGTCACTAAATGATATATTGCTCACACAGGCCATGGGCATATGTGGAATTGCACCCCAAAATACATTTAGCTACTTCTCCTGAGTACGGGGATACCACATGTGTGGGACTTTTTGGGAGCCTAGCCGTGCACGGGACCCCGAAAACCAATCACCGCCTTCAGGATTTCTAAGGGTGAAAATTTTTGATTTCACTCTTCACTGCCTATCACAGTTTCGGAGGCCATGGAATGCCCAGGTGGCACAAAACCCCCCCAAATGACCCCATTTTGGAAAGTAGACACCCCAAGCTATTTGCTGAGAGGCATGGTGAGTATTTTGCAGCTCTCATTTGTTTTTGAAAATGAAGAAAGACAAGAAAAAACTTTTTTTTTTTTTTCTTTTTTCAATTTTCAAAACTTTGTGACAAAAAGTGAGGTCTGCAAAATACTCACTATACCTCTCATCAAATAGCTTGGGGTGTCTACTTTCCAAAATGGGGTCATTTGAGGGGGTTTTGTGCCACCTGGGCATTCCATGGTCTCCGAAACTGTGATAAGCAGTCAAGAGAGAAATCAAAAATTCACGCCCTTAGAAAGCCTGAAGGCGGTGCTTGGTTTTCGGGGTTCCGTACGCGGCTAGGCTCCCAAAAAGTCTCACACATGTGGTATCCCCGTACTCAGGAGAAGCAGCAGAATGTATTTTGGGGTGTAATTTCACATATTCCCATGGCATGTTTGAGCAATATATCATTTAGTGACAATTTTGTGAAAAAAAAAAAAATTTGTCTCTTTCCCGCAACTTGTGTCGCAATATAAAATATTCCATGGACTCGACATGCCTCTCAGCAAATAGCTTGGGGTGTCTACTTTCCAAAATGGGGTCATTTGGGGGGGTTTTGAACTGTCCTGGCATTTTATGCACAACATTTAGAAGCTTATGTCACACATCACCCACTCTTCTAACCACTTGAAGACAAAGCCCTTTCTGACACTTATTGTTTACATGAAAAAGTTTTTTTTTTTTTTGCAAGAAAATTACTTTGAACCCCCAAACATTATATATTTTTTTAAAGCAAATGCCCTACAGATTAAAATGGTGGGTGTTTCATTTTTTTTTTCACACAGTATTTGCGCAGCGATTTTTCAAACGCATTTTTTGGGGAAAAAACACACTTTTTTAAATTTTAATGCACTAAAACACACTATATTGCCCAAATGTTTGATGAAATAAAAAAGATGATCTTAGGCCGAGTACATGGATACCAAACATGACATGCTTTACAATTGCGCACAAACGTGCAGTGGCAACAATATAAATACATTTTTAAAAGCCTTTAAAAGCCTTTACAGGTTACCACTTTAGATTTACAGAGGAGGTCTACTGCAAAAATTACTGCCCTCGATCTAACCTTTGCGGTGATACCTCACATGCATGGTGCAATTGCTGTTTACGTTTGACGACAGACCGCCGCTTGCGTTCGCCTTAGCGCGAGAGCAGGGGGCGACAGGGGTGCTTTTTTTTTTTTTTCTTTATTATTTTTTTGCTTTTTTATCTTATTTTTAAACTGTTCCTTTCATTTTTATTTTTTTTTAATCATTTTTATTGTTATCTCGGGGAATGTAAATATCCCCTAGGATAGCAGTAGGTAGTGACAGGTACTCTTTTTTGAAAAAATTGGGGTCTATTAGACCCTAGATCTCTCCTCTGCCCTCAAAGCATCTGACCACACCAAGATCGGTGTGATAAAATGCTTCCCCAATTTCCCAATGGCACTATTTACATCCGGCGAAATCTAAGTCATAAAATGCTCGTAGCTTCCGGTTTCTTAGGCCATAGAGATGTTTGGAGCCACTCTGGTCTCTGATCAGCTCTATGGTCAGCTGGCTGAATCACCGGCTGCATTTTCAGGTTCCCTGTTGAGACAGGAGAGCCAGAGAAAAACACGGAAGACGGTGGGGGGGGGCATTCCCTCCCACGGCTTGTAAAAGCAGTCTAGAGGCTAATTAGCCGCTAGGATTGCTTTTACATGAAAGCCGACCGCTGGCTGAAAAGAATGATACCAAGATGATTCCTAAACCTGCAGGCATCATTCTGGTATAATAAGTTGTGAATGGCGTACCTGAAGACAAAAAAATGGTTAACAATAAAGCACAGTAAACGGTAAAGTATAAAAAATTGCATACCTGAAAAGCAAACATGATAAAACATAATAACAATAAAACATTGCAGAATAGAATACAGTAAAAAAGAGCAGAACAATAGAGAGAATAGAGAGAGAGAGAACAATAAAACGACAACTATTTTTTTTTATTTTATATATATATATATATATTTTTTTTTACACTTTTTTTGTAACTAACTTTTATAACTGTAACCGGTTCCAGGTTCGGGTTTCTCAAAATGCGATGGCATCTTGGGAGACCCTGTGAAAGTGTGTCTAGTCTGTGGAATGCTAATACTCAACTAGTGCATAGTAGCGTTCAAAACATTCACCAATGCAAAGACCAGGATTGTCAGGACAGGAGGGACAATAATAGCGGGTGTCACGCCTATATCCGCGCTTGCTGCAGACACAATATCTTTTTTGGGGGGGTTCGCTGGGTAGGGGTACTCGGGAGGACATAAAGAAAATGCCTCTCATGCAGCCGACTGCATTTGGTTGGGGATGTGAATGGGGGAAGTACGGGCGCTGCAGAAGCGGTGGGTTCCCAATTGGGATTGGCGAATGCAGCAGGAAGGGCATTATGGGCACGACGGGCCTGTGTTTGTCTTTTTGGTGGCAGCGGGACACTACTTGTGCTTGCCACCTCACCAGCTTGAACTGCACTTATGGGACTCGCCACGTCACCAAGTGTTACTGCAGTGCTGGTTTGACTACGACCGGGGTGTACTAGGCCGCTGGCGCTTGCCAGTTCACCAAAACGCTACCAAAAAAACTGTTAGCGATCGCAGGGATCAGGCCTGACTCTGTGAACGCTGCAGTTATGCGTTTTAGTCTTTTGTAAGTGACAGTGATCGATCGATACTGCACTTGGGTGGGCTGGGCCGGGCGGAGGGGCAAAACGCAGGTGCTAGCAGGTATCTGGGCTGATCCCACTAACACTGCGTTTGTGAGAACCCTAAACTGCTGGGGATGCTAGTATAGATCTGATCGGATCAGATATTGATCCGTTCAGATACTATACCACTAAGGGAGGTGTATGCTGCGTGCGTGGGTGTTAGCGATACTGGCGCTAACCTGACGCTGCCTGGGGCTGGTGCTTGCCAGTTCACCAAAATACTGCCAAAAAAACTGTTAGCGATCGCAGGGATCAGGCCTGACTCTGCGAACGCTGCAGTTATGCGTTTAGTCTTTTGTAAGTGACAGTGATCGATCGATACTGCACTTGGGTGGGCTGGGCGGAGGGGCAAAACGCAGGTGCTAGCAGGTATCTGGGCTGATCCCGCTAACACGTTTTTGGGAACCCTAAACTGCTGGGGACGATAGTATAGATCTGATCGGATCAGATATTGATCCGTTCAGATACTATACCACTAAGGGAGGTGTATGCTGCGTGCGTGGGTGTTAGCGGTACTGGCGCTAATCTGACGCTGCCTGGGGCGACGCATATCACCGCCGGGCGATCAGGGGGCTAAACCTTTATTCGGTAATAAACGGCGGGTGCCCTGACACTATAAAAAATAAACGAACTAAACAGCGTCACCCGTAACGGTTATACGGTGATCAGTGGTGAAAGGGTTAACTAGGGGGCCATCAAGGGGTTAAAACATTTATTAGGTAGTATATGGGGGTCCCTGACGCTATAAAACGCTGACGGCCAACCTAAATATTTACCTCCCTAACTAGCGTCACCAGCGACACTAATACAGCGATCAGAAAAATGATCGCTTAGTGACACTGGTGACAGGGGGTGATCAAGGGGTTAAAACTTTATTAGGGGGGGTTAGGGGGGTACCCTAGACCTAAAGGGGGGTAACAGTAACTGTCCCAACACTGTAACTGTCACAAACTGACACTATGCAGTAATCAGAAAAAAAAAAAAAAAACTGCTGGTGTCAGTTTATGACAGGGGGGGGGGGTGATCGGGGGGCGATCGGGGGGGGGGGATCGGGGTGTTTAGTGTGCCTGGCATGTTCTACTGAGTGTGTAGTGTGTTGTGCACTCACATACCTGTCTTCTCTCCTCGGGCCGGAATGGAAATTACCGAGCCAAGGGGAGATGACATCATTTCCTTTGCTGCTGTTTAGCATACAGCAGCAAAGGAATGATTCGAGGGGGGGGCACGAACGGATGGTCTCCCCCTCACCTCTGATCGCCGCTGGACAAAAGACGACCACCTCGGGCACCGGGGAGGGGGGGTCCGATCGGACCCCCCACCTGCGGAAGGCAAATCACGTACCATGTACGTGATTTTGCCTGTCCGTGCCACTTTGCCGACGTACATCGGCGTGAGGCGGTCGTCAAGTGGTTAAAAAAATAAAAAAAAAATAATATAAAACTGTCAGATGTGACAACTAATAACAATATATTGAGGGAATCCCAAAAAAAACCCACAAATAAACGTTTGTGAGAAGTGTGTGTGAATATGAGCAGCAAAACTACTTCATTCTTCTCACATTATAAAGAAGAAGAGAGTGCGCTGTATTAAACCATTTTGAACATTGCAGGGTGGCGAAAGTGCTGTATCCATTGCGAACGCTAAGTTTACCAGAACGAGCTGTCCCGTCTCGGAATTTCTTCTGAGCATGCGTGGCACTTTGTGCATCGGAACAGGCCACACACGGTCGGAATTGACGCGATCGGATTTTGTTGTCGGAAAATTTTATCTCCTGCTCTCCAACTTTGTGTGTCGGAAAATCCGATGGAAAATGTCCGATGGAGCCCACACACATTGTCGGAATTTCCGACAACACGCTCCGATCGGACATTTTCCATCGGAAAATCCGACCGTGTGTACGGGGCATAAGTCTGGAATGAGGCTTTAAAATATTGATTTTTTTTTGTAAAAATATTTTAATATGTTAAAGCTTTCGTGAGATTTTTATTATTTGGGTTTACATATTTTACCAAACTAGAGCTTCTGAGCCCATGGCATGGTCACTTTATCTTCACCTCTGCAATTATTCTGCCCTGAGCCCAGTTATTTGATGTTTCATTTTCTAGAATAATTATTTACTTTGTCTGGATATCAGGAGAATTGTGAGGTGCAAGTTTATGCATAATGTATCTGAAACCTGAATGATATAGCATGGGTCTGTGAATGCTCAAATGATGAAATCAATGATTAGAATACATGCAGCCTATACAAGCTGCCGTGTTTGCAAACCAAACCATTTCATTGACTTTGTTAATCTGCCTGCCTTGAGGTGATACACGCAAAGCAGCAGTGATATTACAGGAAGTGACAGCTGAGCAGCATAGAAATAAATAACATTGACTATGGCAGCCCACCCAGGAAATGCTACATTCGTGTGTTTGCATTTGGTTCAGGTCTTCGTGAATTATTAACCACATGCACAGTTTACTTCACGTTGAGAACACTGAACCGAATGCACTGCACTAGCTACATAGTACTGATTCACTAGCTAAATAGTACTGTTTCAAGCTAAAATATTTGACCTATAAACAAATTTTACATGAGAAAAATATGAGGGCTGACATTGCTGACTTTCTGCTGAAAATGTTAATTGCCTAGCTATTATGCCAACACATTGGCTTTAGTACTTTCTAAGTCACTGATCCAAAACAAGTATGAAGGTCAAAACACCTTACCTGCTTCTTTGTTATAAGGCAGTGACACAATTTACTGAAGCAAGAGGATCAGTGTGTCAACCAGGCAATTTTTACCCCGAATACTGTTTTGACCCTAAGAGACAATTTAACCCCAAGGGCCCTGAAGGGCGTTTTGACACTGAGTGCCCTTTTGACTCCAAAGGCTGCTTAGACCCTGAGGGCCATTTTTACCCCAAAGGCTGTTTTGACTCTGAGGGCCATTTTAACCATTTAACCACTTGCCATCCGGAAGATTTACCCCCTTTCATGACCAGGCATTTTTTGCAATACGGCACTGCGTTATTTTAACTGTCAATTGCACGGTTGTGCGACACTGTACCCAAATAAAACAGTTTTTTTTTCCCCACAAATAGAGCTTTTTTTAAGTGGAATTTGATCACCACTGCGGTATTTTGTTTTTTGCGCTATAAACAAAAAAAGACCGACAATTTTGAAAAAAAAAAAAAAAAACAAACAATATTTTTTACTTTCTGCCTTGAAACATATCCCATTAATTAAAAAAAAAATCAATTTTTTCCATAAATTGAGGCCAATATGTATTCTGCTACATGTTTTTCGTAAAAAAAATCCCAATAAATGTATATTGATTGGTTTACGCAAACTTTATAGCGTCTACTAACTATGGGATATATTTATGGATTTTTTTTTATACTAGTAATGGCGGCAATTATAGTGGGGCTGCGATATTGCAGCAGACAATCGGACGCTAACTGACACTTTTGACACTTTGGGGCAACCAGTGACACCAATACGTTGATCAGTACTAAAAATATGCACTGCCACTGTACTAATTACACTGGCTGGGAAGGGGTTAGGGCGATAAAAGGGTTAACTGTGTGCCTAGCCTTTTTTTTGTGTATTTTGTGGTGCTTTCACTTGGGAATTAGATGGATTCTAGTCCCTGCTTTGCAGGAACACAGAATCCATTCCTTCCCCCTGTCGGACCTGAGATATATGATTAATACAGAAGTGTAGCAGCCATCTTTAAGGAGACCACTGTAATGCCCATCTAAGAAGTGTCTCCAGGGTAGGGGGCAACCATCTTAGCTGGGTCTGGAGGCTGGTGATGGAACAGTGAACTGGGGGAGCTGTAGAAAGGAAGCTGGGTTGTGCCACCAGCCTGCACAATGCAGGAAGAAAGCCACTGTAGGGAACAAGTGCTGCTGCTGACATTTTCTTGCTGAGCAGCTGAGAGCAAGCACCACAAGGTTGCAGTGAAGGGGGAACAGTGGTGTGTGGCCAAAATTTGCTGGAGCTATCTGGTGCTGTGCTGCCCAGGAGAAGATGGCTGCTGCTGCCATCACACTCTGTGCAATGCTAGATCTGATGGGGACGGTCCTGGAAGCAGGCAGATGTGTGAAAAAGAGACAGAGCTGCTGCTGGAACGGATCCCTGCCATAGCTGATCACAATTGGGTGAGAACTCAGAGAAGCAAAAAGATTGAGAACCTTCTTCCTGGGAAGGTGTGATTTTTATGCCCATTGAGATTGTACTAGAGAGCACTCCCACCACTTGTAAGGAAGGAAAAGGGGGACCATTTCAGCATAATTGAAAACTGGGGCTCTCTTATCAACTTAGGACTGTCTTTATGTACTGTTGCTAGGTGAAATGCAGTTCTGGAAAATCACTGTTAGTCAGAATGCTGCAGGTGTTTAAAGAGGTTGTAAACCCTGAAAAAAAAAACCCTGTAAGACAAAGGCATAATGAGCTACTATGCATACTTCCCTTAGAACGAAGCTGTTCCAGCCGAGCCCACACATTGCTGAGACAGCTGACATTTTCACCGGAGTTTCTTCCGGGTTCGCGGGCCCCGGTACGTTGATTGGCCGGAGCCGTGATAACGTCACTCCTGTGCATTTGCGCAGAAGCTCCCGTTCACCCATGGCCCTTCCTTCAGAGTGCATGCGCCAGTGATGTCACTGGCTGCTTGTTACATAGTTACATAGTTACATAGTAGGTGAGGTTGAAAAAAGACACAAGTCCATCAAGTCCAACCTATAAGAGTGATTTTATGTCAGTATTACATTGTTTATCCCTGTATGTTGTGGCCGATCAGGTGCTTATCTAATAGTTTTTTAAATTATTGATGCTCCCCTCTGAAACCACCGCCTGTGGTAGGGAATTTCACATCCTAACCGCTCTTACAGTAAAGAACCCTCTATGCAGTTTAAGGTTAAACCTCTTTACTTCTCATTTTAGTGAATGGCCGCGTGTCTTATTAAATTCCTTACGCAGAAAAGTTTTATCCCTATTGTGGGGTCACCAGTACGATATTTGTACATTGAAATCATATCCCCTCTCAAGCGTCTTCTCTCCAAAGAGAATAAGTTCAGTGCTCGTAACCTTTCCTTATAACTAATGTCCTCCAGAACCTTTATTGGTTTTGTTGCCCCTCTCTGGACTCTCTCCAGTTCCAGCACATCCTTCCTGAGGACTGGTGCCCAGAACTGGACAGCATACTCCAGGTGCGGCCGGACCAGAGTCTTGTAGCGTGGGAGAATTATTATTTTATCTCTGGAGTTAATCCCCTTTTAATGCATGCCAATATTCTGTTTGCTTTGCTTGCAGCAGCTTGGCATTGCATGCCATTGCTGAGCCTATCATCTAGGCTCCTACATCCTTTTTCATGCTAGATTCCCCCAGAGGTTCTCCCTCCAATGAGTAGATTACATTCATATTTTTTCCACCCAAATGCATTATTTTACATTTTTCTACATTATACCACATTTGCCATGTAGTTGCCCACCCCATTAATTTGTTCACATCTTCTTGCAAGGTTTCCACATCCTGCAAAGAAGTTATTGCCCTGCTTAGCTTAGTATTGTCCACAAATACAGAGATTGAACTGTTTATCCCATCCTTCAGGTCGTTTATGAATAAATTAAATAGGATTGGTCCCAGAACCCTGGGAGACCCAACTTTCCACCCCTGACTATTCCAAGTACTCCCCATTTATCTTAACTCTCGGGAACTCACCCCTGTAGCCAGTTTTCAATTCATGTACTCACCCTATGGTCCATGCCAACTGACCTTACTTTGTACAGTAAACGTTTATGGGGAACTGTATCAAATGCTTTTGCAAAATCCAGATACACCACGTCTACGGGCGTTCCTTTATCTAAATGGCAGCTCACCTCCTCATAGAAGGTTAATAGATTGGTTTGGCAAGAACGAATCTTCATGAATCCATGCTGATTACAGCTAATAATGCATTTGTCATTGCTAAAATCTTGTATATTGTCCCTTATCATCCCCTCCAAGAGCTTGCATACAATTGATGTTAGGCTAACTGGTCTGTAATTCCCAGGAATGTATCTTGGCCCTTTTTTAAATATTGGTGCTACATTGGCTTTTCTCCAATCAGCTGGTATCATTCCAGTCAGTAGACTGTTCGTAAAAATTAGGAACAATGGTCTGGCAATTACTTGACTGAGTTCCTTAAGGACCCTTCGGTGCAAGCCATCTGGTCCCGGTGACTTATTAATGTTTTTTAAGTCTATTTCTAATTCTGTCCTCTCTTAGCCATGAGGGTGCTTCCTGTGACGTGTCATGAAGATAAACATTAGGAGACACCTTTAGGAGATGTTTTCACTACCTAAGTAAGTAAGACTTATTATAGGCTTACCTGTAGGTAAATGTCAGCAAAGGAAGTTTACTTCCTCTTTAACTATATAACTCGCATAGTAACATTATTGTCTTATTGACTGTTTGTATAAGCTCTCTTGCTAATACTCTTTTTTTTTTTTTTTTTAGTCTATGCTTGGCCTAATAAATTCTTTGAAATACCTTAAGGTGTGGGGGTAAGTGCTGAATGAGTGAGGCTTGTCACCATCAGGTGTGCAGAGAAACACAAAACCATTCATTGTCTCCTCTGGGGGTAGAGCTACACACATTTACACAGGAACAGCTGCCGGTGATTCTGAAGCACATAGCGGGACCGGTATTCAAGCCGGGTCCTTCATTTACTCTGGACAAACAGCTACAGAAGTGAAGGGGAAGTTTGGTTTGGATTAATGAACTAAAGAGGGGTTATGAAAGCTGGACTCTCTGGATCAAAACTGGAGGGATGTCAATCCTAATTTGGAGGTTACTGTACAGCAAGACACTGATATTTAGAAAAATAATAAAATGTATTTATAAATGTGAAGCACCCTCCTAGGTAGGCACTAGACTGAGTGTATATCGTTTTTGGTTTCTCTTCTTAACAGGGAGACAGCTAGGCAAATTTAAGTGCTGTCTGCTTAACAAAGAGCTGTGATTGTTTAGTGTCTGCTCATTGTGCTCTTGTGCTGCTCATGCTGTCTTGATGTTTCACACTGATCCAATAGCAATGAAGTATATTGGATAGTGGTTGGAAACCTGGCAGATGAGAGCATAGATGTCTGTACAGCCCTGGCCAATTAGAAGGGGATGTGTCCAAGGCAAGCTGGGTATTTATATCTGAAGAGCACATGGGCTTGGAATCTTTTGCAGAGAGAGAGGTCCAGGTGAGGAGGGGGCTGTCGCCCCTCCTCCACACAGGCTGCCATGCGGCCTCAGGTGGTCGACCTGAAGGCCTGAAACATTGAAGTTCCAACCCATGGTTCTTGTGAGAGCTGACTGAGGGAGGATGTCTGCGGATCCTGTCTGGTACTGCTGAAAAAGGCTGCTGTGTGCTTCAGGAGCCTTGTGAGTACAGACTCCCTGCAGGGGATCCCTGGGACCTGTGCTGTTAGATCCCCCTCTGGGTGCTAGAAGTCAGCTACTGGGTGCAAGCTAAAGGGGACACTGGCTACTGTCTTTTAGAGGCGAAGTTCATTGAGTTTACTAATTCCCTTATCCTATCCAAGTTCTCTAAATAAATTACAAAAAACAACTTCCCTAGACTGGTCATTGAAGATAACGAGCGGAACAGTGTGTGCACCCGGCTGTGTGAAAATACCCTGTAACTGGCTGCAGATTAATCAATGGGAGGCCCGGGCGAACCAATATACAAGCGGCTTCTGCGGGGGCACCGTAACAAATGCATTTCATTTTTTTTTTTTTTTTACATTTTTTGTGAATATTTAACTATATTAAAAAAGCACTTGTTATACCTGATCACAATTCAGCTTTAGAGCAGCTCCAGCATTTCAAAACATTAGGCATTGCCCTAGTGTACCACAAGCTAGGGCAGCACCACATGATAGCATTATAATGTAAGCACAAGTCTTACCAGTTACCACTAGATAGATCCAACAGCAAAACTCCGTCCTGAGTGGAGGTATAGTTGAGTCTACTAAGGAGACGTCCTGCAACAGTGATAATAAATTGTCGTTTTCTTTTCTCTGCATGCTTTGATTGCTGGTTTGAACAGTGTATTGATAGATCTGAATATGAAACAGACAGCATGTTGTCTTCAGAAGCACATGTTGGTTAAGATTTCACAATAACATTGATGTAACGTGGCTACCGATAAAAGGAGTGCATCTTGTATGAAAATGAATCATTATCTACTTGTATCAAGCAGAGATTTCAAAACATAATTATAGTTTATGGCCATCACTATTTAGAGGCCATTTAAAATTGGCCCATAGTACATGTATGCATGAGAAATAGAAACCTTATGCCGCATACACACGAGCGGACTTTTTGGCAACACTTCGGACGGATTTCCGACGGACTTTAGAAAGAACAGACTTGCACACACACGGTCACACAAAAGTCCGACCATCTAGTACACGGTGACGTACACCAGGTCCGACGAGACTATAAAACGGAAGTTCAATAGCTCGTGCACCACCTGTTGGGCCCCTTCTGCTAATCTCGTGTTTATCTCATGTTAGTAGAAGGTTGGTGAGAGACGATTTGCGCTTGTGAGACTCATATTTTTCAGATTGTTTAACTGTTGTTCCGTTTGTGCTTGTGAGGTTTGTATCTGCTTTTCAGTACATGTAGTCAGTTCGCATTGATTTATTCAGTGTGTTATTGTCCGCTCGTTGCTGATTTTCAGCTCGCTCTTCACAGGCCTTGCTGTTCTTCAGTGCATTCTGTTAAGTTCGTTCTGACCAGCCGACCGTTTTGAAGCCATGTTGCCTGTACGTACTTGTCGTAGAGCTCGTGCATTGTATGTGCTTGGTGCTGTAGTTCATTCTTCAGCCCAAGCCCAGTCCATGAACAGGGCGAGGAGGAGTTCATGGACGAAGAATTGGTTGCTCCAGCGTGACCAATTCTCTCACATGCCTTTGCTCCGTGAGATCTGTGAAAATAACCCTGAGGATTTCAGGAATTTTCTCTGGATGATGGACCCCTTTTTTGACCGTTTGTTGGCTTTGCTGACCCCTTATATCAGCAGGCAGGATACCTGCATGAGGCAAGATACCTGCATGAGGCAAGCCATCACTGCGGAGCAGAGGCTAGTCACCACTTGGCGGTACTTGGCGACAGGGAGAAGCCTGCAGGACCTTAAGTTCTCGACAGGCATCTCCCCCCAGACTCCGGGGATCATTATCCCAGAGGCCTGTTCTGCCATCATCCAGGTCCTGCAGAAGGACTATATTAAGGTAAGAATTGTTATCCTTTAACATCACATTTTATTGTATTTAATGTTTGCTAATGTAATGTATTTCTTTACTTAAACACTAATTACCATGATTGCAATATAGTGTGAATGTCCCCATTTGTCCTCATGCATGCTGTAATTTTTTTAATGCTCTTTTTTGTACTGCATGCATATTAGCATTCACTAACCTCCCCAGCATGCTATGCTGGGCCCATATCCACCTAGTGTAGTCACTTAACAATGTATTTTGTCAGCTCCATTGTATTGCTTTACCCTAAAATGTCTGCAAATGGTCTGTGTGTCCTTAAATTGCTTTAGAATCCCCCCCCTAAAATACAGGGGGCTGCACATACAGGGGTTCTTCCAAAGAAGTGGGGTTCTTTAAATAAGTGGCAATATTGCTCTTGCACCATTCATCTGAACATTTTCTTCTCTCTTCACAGGTAAACCTGCGTTTATACCTCCACATACCTTTGAAACTGAACATTGACTGACTGCTCAAATGCATATTTGGTAAACCTGCGTTTATACCTCCACATACTTTTTAAACTGAACATTGACTGACTGCTCAAATGCATATTTGGTAAACCTGCGTTTATACCTCCACATACCTTTTAATCTGAACATTGACTGACTGCTCAAATGCATATTTGGTAAATCTGTTTGTCACCACTGTTTCAACTCCATCTGTAGCCATGCTCACATTATTTCAATGTTTATTTAGCCATTAAGTCTTACCTAAATTATGGGTTCCCTTATCTTTACAATTTTGGCCTTTTAGTCCCCTTGCAGTTTGATTGTGGTGTGAAAGTTATGCCCTGCTAGCTGTGTTCCTAATATGCCCTCTTAATTTATTAATTTCCAGATTCTATCCACACCCAAAACACAGTATAAAAACAAGGCCTTCTTTACGGGGGAACACATAGAGGGGGCTGCACATACAGGGGTTCTTCCAAAGAAGTGGGGTTCTTTAAATAAGTGGCACTTCTGCTCTTGCACTTCAGCGATTTGCACAAAGCAAACTACAACAGATAGCAGATGACCTCCATTCCAAATTATCTCACCTTCCTCTCTGAAACATGCTCTCTTTACCTCTCCTCCTTTTCACAAATGCTGCCTCTCTCCTCAAACTCTCTTTTCTTCACCCCTCTGCTCCACCCCACAATTTGTACATATCACCCTCACTTCTCCCCTCCCCCTATTACTGCACTCATCACCTCTTTCTAACTCTAAGCCCACTTGCTAACAAACCCTCCAGGATACTGAAGCATGTCCCCTCATACAAATCATATTCTCATATTACCTCCATTACTCTTCTGCTTCTCCTAACCTCTGGAGATATTTCCCCAAACCCTGGGCCTCCCTTATTTAACTGTGCCCAACACACCCATCACCCTACACCCTCTGGCAGTAGTCGCAATCTATGCAATTTAGTCTCCATTCCTCTTCTTCGCAACACCAGCCTCCCACTCTCCTGCACCAACTGGGAAAGCCCGCTTTGTCTGCAACAAACTCACTGCTGTTCGTGACCTCTTTGTCACTAATTCCTTCAATCTACTTGCTCTCACCGAAACCTGGCTCCACGAACATGACACCCCTTCTCCTGCTTCCCTATCCCAGGGTTACCTTCACTGGACTCACTCCCCTAGGCCTAATGGACGCAAGAGAGGTGGAGTGGGATTCCTCCTATCCCCCCAATGCACCTTCCAGGTTATTCACTCTCCTCCCTCTTTTTCTCTCTCATCATTTGAAGCCCACTGTATACGTCTATTCTCTTCTACTTCCCTAAGAATTGCTGTGATCTACCGGCCCCCTGGACCATTATCAACTTTCCTTGATGAGTTTTTTGCCTGGCTACCCTACTTCCTCTCTTCAGAAATTCCCACAATCCTTCTCGGTGATTTCAACATCCCTGCTAATACAAACACTCCTGCTACTTCTAAACTTTTTAGTCTAACCTCTTCATTTGACCTAAAACAATGGGTACAGGCTTCTACTCACTCTGATGGCAACACCCTTGACCTTGTATTCTCCTACCTATGCACTCCATGCAAGTTCTCAAACAATCCTTTTCCTCTCTCCGACCATCACCTTATTAGTTTCTCCCTCCCCCTGTCTTCCACCACCTTTCCCTCCAATCGCCTAACCATCACCCGTACAAATTTTCGCAACTTCAACTCCTCTCTCCTCTATTCTGCTACTGACCACCTCTATGACAAAATCTCTCCCCTGTCCTGCGCCAGCCAAGCCACGTCCATCTACAATAAATCCCTGTCCCTGACCCTGGCAAGCTTGCTCCCCTCACTACATGCAGAATCAGGCCTCGAACCCTGGCAAACAGATGACACTAAAATTCTCAAAAAACGTAGTCGTGCTCTTGAGCGTCTGTGGCACAAGACTAATGCCGCGTACACACGGTCGGACTTTACGGCAGACTTTGCCCGGCGGACTTTTCGACGGACTTTATGACAGACTTTCTGAATGAACGGACTTGCCTACACACAATCCACCAAAGTCCGTCGAATTCATACGTGATGACGTACGACCAGACTAAAACAAGGAAGTTCATAGCCAGTAGCGAATAGCTGCCCTAGCGTGGCTTTTTGTCCGTCGAACTAGCATACAAACGAGCGGACTTTTCGACCGGACTCATTTTCGACGGATTGATTTAAAACATGTTTCAAATCTAAGTCCGTCCAACTTTTGAGAAAACAAAGTCCGCTGGAGCCCACACACATCGAATTGTCCGACGAAATCCCGTCCGCCGGGCAAAGTCTGCCGTAAAGTCCGCTCGTGTGTACGCGGCATTAGTCTCTCAAAGACTTCAACCAATACAAATCTGCCCTCCAAAAATACTATTCTTTCCTCCACACTGCCAAGCAAACCTATTTTACAGCTCTTATTAACACCTTCTCATCTAGTCCCCGTAACTCTTCTCTACCTTCAACTCTCTACTTTGTCCTCCACCGCCTCCACCCACTGACTCACTCACTGCCCAGGAGATCGCTAATCACTTCAAAAACAAGATTGATACAATCCGCGATGAAATCTCCGCTCTACAGGTATCTCCCCCAGCTAAGACCCCATGTCAACAGGTACAACTGACACTCCCCCTATTCAAATCTGCTACTACAGACGAAGTTGCTAAACTCCTTTCTATCGCCCACCTAACCACCTGTCCCCTGGACCCTATTCCTTCTCATATGCTACGGTTGCCCTCTGACTCCATCCTACACTCTAACCCACATCTTCAATCTCTCCCTCACCTCTGGCGTCTTCCCCAATGCTCTAAAACATACATTGGTCACCCACATACCTAAAAAGCCGTCCTTGGACCCTACTAATCTTAACAACCTACGCCCTATCTCCTTGCTCCCCTTTTCCTCTAAACTCCTTGAACGCCTGGTTTACAACCAACTGAGTGACCACCTCATTAAAAACAACCTTCTTGATTCCCTTCAATCTGGATTTCGCCCTCAACACTCCACAGAAACTGCTCTTTTAAAACTCACAAATGACCTACTAACTGCAAAAACCAACCGACACTATTCTGTACTCCTACTTCTGGATCTTTCAGCTACCTATGACACGGTTGACCACCCCCTCCTCCTCAAAAAACTTTATTCCCTCGGTCTCCGTGACTGTGCTCTTCAGTGTCTCTCATCCTACCTATCCCAACGCACCTTCAGTGTCACTTACAATTCTACTTCCTCAACTCCTCTTCCCTTCTCTGTCGGGGTCCCCCAAGGTTCTGTTCTTGGACCTCTTTTATTTTCAATCTACACCTCTTTCCTGGGTCAGCTGATAGCCTCTCACAGCTTTCAATATCATTTCTACGCTGACGACACACAAATCTATCTCTCCACCCCTC
>JBBDGP010006067.1:10000-21565 GCA_037952835.1 Lithobates septentrionalis | reverse complement strand
CAGCACAGTGTACAGAGCGGGGCTCACAAATTCCAGCACAGCAGTACGTAAAGGGTGGAGCAGTTTTCAGAAACATCTGCAACACCAGACAATGTGAAGTAGCCTGAAGTATGCGAGATCCAGCACAGCTAACAGAATGTAGCAAAATATAAAGAATGCAATGGAGAGCACAGCGTACAGAGTGAAGCAGTCTTGGGAATGCAACATCCAGCACAGTGTACAGAAGGTAGAAGTAGAAAGAAGGCAATGGAGAGCACAGCGTACAGAGTGAAGAAGTCTGAAGACTGCGATATCCAGCACAGTTAGACTATAGAAATATAAAGAATGAAACAGGGAGCACAGCATACAGAGTGGAGCAGTATGGAGAATGCCATATCCAGCACAGTGTACATACTGGAGCAGCCTGGAGATCAAAGCATACCGGCACATAATACAGAGTGGAAAAGCCTGAGGGACACAAGATCCAGCGCAGCTAACAATGGATCCAGCGCAGCTAACAATCTAGCAATATAAAGAGTGCAATGGAGAGCACAGTGTACAGAGTAGAGCAGTCCGAAGAATGCAACACCCAGCACAGTGTACAGAAGGTAGCAGTAGAAACAATGCAATGGAGAGCATAGAGTGGAGAAGTCTGAAGACTGCAATATACAGCACAGTGTACAAAATGGAGCAGTCTTGGGGAACAAAACCTCCAGCATATCATACAGTGTGCAGCACATCATGCAGAGTGGAGTAGCCTGAAGTATGCAAGATCCAGCACAGTTAACAGAATGCAGCAACATAAAGAAAGCAATGGAGAGCACAGCGTACAGAGCGGAGCAGTCCTAGTATGGCAATAGCCAGCACAGCTAACAGAAGGTAGAGGTATAAAGAATGCAATGGAAAGCACAGTGTACAGAGTGCAGAAATCTGAAAAATGCGAGATCCAGCACAGTTAACAGTCTATGGTAATATAAAGAAGGCAATGGAGAGCGCAGCGTACAGAATGGAGCAGTCTAAAGAAAGGACGTTCCAGCACAGTGTATAGAATGTAGCAATATAAGGTGCTATAGAGAGCAGAGTGGAGCAGTCTGAAGAATGTGAGATCCAGCACAGTGTACAGACTGCTCCACTCTAACACTGTGCTCTCCATTGCATTCTTTATATTGTTAGCTGTGCTGGATCTTGCATACTTTAGGCTACTCCACTCTGTATGATGTGTTGTACACTGTATAGTATGCTGGATGTATTCTCCAGACTGCGCCACTCTGTACACTGTGCTGGATCTCACATTCTTCAGACTGCTCCATTCTGTACACTCTGCTCTCTATTGCACCTTAAATTGCTACATTCTACACAGTGCTAGACCTTCCTTTCCTCAGACGGCTCCATTCTGTACACTGCGCTCTCCATTGCATTCTTTATATTACCAGAGACTGTTAACTGTGCTGGATCTCGCATTCTTCAGACTGTAGAAGTATAAAGAATACAATGGAGAGCACAGCGTACAGAATGGAGCAGTCTGGAGAATGCAACATCCAGCACACCATACAGAGCGCAGCAGTCTAGCACATCATGTAGGGTAGGTTGAAGTATGTAAGATCCAGCACAGCTCACAGAATGTAGCAATCTGGGGGGACACAACTTACAGCACAGTGTACAGAATAGAGAAGTCTGGAGAGTATAACATCTAGCATACTGTAGAGGGGGAACAGTCTAACACCCAGCACAGCATACAGCATGGAGCAGTCTGCAGTATGTAAGGCCCAACACAGCTTACAGAATGTAGCGATCGGCAGAGCATCCAACACTGTGTACAGAACGCAATCTCTAGCACAGTGTAAAGTCTGGAGAATGCAACATCCAGCAAAGTGTACAGAGTGGAATAACCTGGATAACACAACAGAGTATAGTAGTTTGAAGTAATGTCCAGCACAGTGAACAGAGTGGAGCAGCCTAAAGTATTCAAGGTCCAGCACAGCCAACAGTATGCAGAAGTATAAAGGATGCAAGAAGGAGCAGTCTGGAGAATGCATTACATATATAGTGGAGCAGTCTGAAGTAACATCCAGCACAGTGTGCAGTACAAGGTGCAGCACAACTTACAGATTGCAGCAACCTGTAGAACACAATGTACAGCACAGTGTACAGAAGTAGCAGTCTGGAGGGAATGCAATATCCAGCATACTGTACAGAGTGGAGCAATCATGCAGCAGAGTGGGGCAGCCTGAACTATACAAGGTGCAGCACAGCTTACAGAACGTGGCAATCTGTAAAACACAGCGGACAGCACAGTGTGCATAACTGAGCTGTCTGGAGGACGCAACACCGAGCTTACTGAAGAGCCAAGCATTCTAAAGTCACAACCAGCACAGTATATAGAGTGAGAGTGGTCTAGGAGTATACAAGATCTAGCACAGCTTCCAGAATGTAACAATCTGAGGAACACAACATCCAGCACAGTGTAAAAAGTGGAGCAGACTGGAGAACACAACATCCAGCACAGTGTACAAAGTGAAGCAGACTGGAGAACGCACTATCCAGCACAGTGTACAAAGTGGAGCAGTCTATAGAACGCAATATCCAGCACAGTGTACAGAGTGAAGCAGAATAGAGAACGCACTATCCAGCACAGTGTACAGAGTGAAGCAGAATAGAGAACGCACTATCCAGCACAGTGTACAAAGTGGAGCAGTCTATAGAACGCAATATCCAGCACAGTGTACAGAGTGAAGCAGAATAGAGAACGCACTATCCAGCACAGTGTACAAAGTGGAGCAGACTGGAGAACACAACATCCAGCACAGTGTACAAAGTAAAGCAGACTAGAGAATGCAATATCCAGCACAGTGTACAGAGTGAAGTCTGGAGAATGGAAAGTCCAGCAATGTATACAGGGTATAGTGGCCTGGATATCTCATCACACAGCATAACATACAGAGTGGAGGGGTCTACAGTCATGTCCAGCACAGTGTACAGAGTGAAGCAGACTGGAGAATACAATATCCAGCACAGTGTACAGAGTGGAGTCTGGAGAATGGAAAGTCCAGCAATGTATACAGGGTAGGGTGGCCTGGATATAGCATCACACAGCATAACATACAGAGTGGAGGAGTCTATAGTCATGTCCAGCACAGTGTACAGAGTGGGAGTAGCCTAAAGTACGCAAGGTCCTGTACAGCTAACAGAATCTAGAAATATAAAAGAATGCAACTTCCAGCACAACGAGGTCTGGAGAACACAGCATACTGTACAGAGCGGAGCAGTCTGAGGTAATATCTTACATATATAGTGTACAGAGATTGGTAGGCTGAAGTATACAAGGTGCAGCACAGCTTACAGAACTGTTGCAATCTGCAGAACACAACATACAGAAAGGAACAGTCTGGAGAATGCAACATCCAGCAGACTGTAGAGTGGAGCGGGCTAAAGGAATGCCCAGGTAAAGCATACAGCGTGGAGCAGTCCAAGGTATGTAATGTCCACCACAGCTTACAGAATGTAGCCATCTTGGCGTTTAGGATAACGTGTAGAGAATGGAGAAGTCCGGAGAGCGCAATGGCCAGCAAAGCTTACAGAGTGGAGTAGACAAGGTCAAGCACAGCATACAGAATGCAATGTAAAGCACAGCGTACAGAGAATGTAACATACAGCACAGGGAGCATAGGAATGTAAAAAGTACAGGCCCCTCTCCAAAAAAATAAATAAATAAATAAACAAAAAAGTCTAAACAAGTGTCCATTACTGTTCCGAGACCCCAGAATGTGACGGAGGGTGGTAGGAACGCGTGCCCGCCCAGTAAAGGTCTACGGTCAGATGAAATGTCTTTAACCACTTAAATACCGGGGGGCACTTACACCCACTTCCTGCCCAGACCATATAGCATCATGGGAAATGCAGTTCGAACACATCTGGGGTACCAAGATTTGACATCACTGATATAGGGAGTGGTGTGGATAGGGGCGCCCCCCCCCCCCCGGGGCGCCCCCCCGTGTGGTAGGCCTCTTTCACACGGACGATCCGTATGTCCGTTTTTCATCCTTCCGTTTTTGGATGAAAAACAGACATACATGCATCCCTATAGAGCGTCGGATGTCAGCGGTGACATGTCCGCTGACATCCGACCCGCTCCGACCCGAAAAGTGTAACGGAGGAAAAACCTACTTTTCCATCCGTGATCGGATCGGGTGACGACGGACACTACGGTCCGTCATCATCCGAACCCCCCATAGGGGAGAGCGGCGCTCTGACAGGTCCGTCGCTGCACAGCGTGCAGCGATGCACCTGTCATCTTCCTGCTCAGCGGGGATCGGCGGAGTGATCCCCGCTGAGCCAGCGGATGTTCATGGGGCGGATCATCACTGATCCGCCCCGTGAGAAAGAGGCCTTACAATATCACGTGCCCCTTTCTCCTGCCTCCTCCACACGCCAAAAGAATATCCAACCGTTTGACTCATCCGCTGAAAAAGTTAAAGCGGAAGTAAACCCATCAATTTAACAGTTTCAAAAGACTGTTACATTTCAGGAATGTGCCAAGAAAGTAATTGTCCCATTGGTTGTGCTCTCAACCAGACTGTCAAACCATCCAATGGCTGCTGTCATAATTGATCACATGTGCAGTACCATGGCAGTTGAAGATTAAACAGAAGCCAAGATGGCGGCTTCCTTGGCTGAAAAATGATAAGAGGGTTTACTTACCACTTTAAAAAACCTCCCTTTAGGGTGGAATGACCATTTAACGGGCGGCGGTGACGGGCCGGGTTGAACTTTGGCTCAAAAATGTAAAAAAAAAAAAAAAAAAAAAGAAGGAGGATTAAGACAAAACAAAACAGTACCAGGCCGGTCGGTGTGCGGTGAACGCACCGCTGAGCCGGATGAGAGAAGCTGGCAGAGAGCGGGCGCTGGCAAATGGCCTTACAATAACAGTGAGGTGGGTGCCAACCCAATCCGGGCACGGTCTGATGGCTCGGTGATGGGGGGGGGGGGGTTCACCCTCTTGCCACACGGCTACTGTGAAAATTGCCAGATGATTAAAGTGACTTTGCAAGTCTGAATAAAAGGCCAATATGGAATATATATATATATATATATATATATATATATATATATATATGAATATATATATATATATATATATATATATATATATATATATATATATATATATATATATATATATATATATATATATATATATATATATATATATATATATATATATATATATATATATATATATATATATATATATATATATATATATATATATATATATATATATATATATATATATATATATATTTTTTTAGTAAAAGTAATAAATAAAAATAATAATAATAATAATAATAATAATAATACAATTTGCTACAGATTATGATCACCCAAAGGTTTGCACCATCCCTACTACCCAGATTAGAAGCCCCGTGGCAGCTAGGTAGTTGTCCTGCAATTTCCACTCGACTGGTGTGGTTTTCCTTTCAGCCTTGCCCGGCTCCCCCCACGTGTCCCCACTGCACCTCTCCCGACACGGGGTCTCCTCAAACAGCGGGGAGCTCCTCCCCCTTCTCTCTACTGGCCTGCGCCCGTCAGCTGACTTTCTCCTCCAGACACTTTCAGCCTCCCGACATGGCACTCATTCTCTCTCTGTAGCCGAGAACTCAGGTGAGAGGGCGTCCCCCCCCCCCACCCCACAGTTGCAGAACACCGGCCGCCCACCTGCATATAGAGACTCTTTATGGGGGAGCCAGACCGATTAGCCCCCCCCCCGCCCCATAAGACGACTAGCACTTAACTAAAAAAAAGCGTAGCACAATGCGGTGGGGACGCTTTTTGTTCTGCCCCTCCCCCGTCCCCTACAAAGTGCCGCCCTAGGCCTGGGCCTTGATGGCGAACCTTGGCACCCCAGATGTTTTGGAACTACATTTCCCATGATGCTCAACTACACTGCTGAGTGCCTGAGCATCGTGGGAAATGAAGTTCCAAAACATCTGGGGTGCCAAGGTTCGCCATCAAGGCCCAGGCCAAGATACAGCTCCGTCACACTTTGAATGACAATTACGCAGTCATGTAACACTGTACTCATAGGACATTTTTAGCACACCAATATAGAGCTTTCTTTTGGTGGTTTTTTTATCACTGCTGGGTTTTTTTTTTTTTTTTTTAGAAAAAAAAGCAGTTTTAGTTATAAAACTTTGTAAATAAGTAAATTTTTCTCCTTCACTGATGTGCGCTGTCGAGAAGGCACTAACGGGAACTATTTAGGAGGCACCAATATGCAGCAGTTATAGGCGGCACCAATGGGGCGGCACTAATATGCAGCACTGATGGGATCCGATAGGTGGCACTAATATGCGGCACTGATGAAGCGGCACTAATATGCAGCACTGATAAGCAGGCACTGGAGGGATCCGATAGGTGGCACTAATATGCAGCACTGATGAGGCGGCACTGGAGGGCACCGAACGGTGGCACTAATATGCAGCACTGATGAGCAGGCAATGATTGGCATCACTGATAGGCACTGACTGCTGAGCACTGTTGGGGCTGAACCGACGATCAGTGCAGATCTCCCCTGTGAGGAAATGCCACCGATTGGCAGGCTGTCAGCGTGAGGAAAGGAATGCCAATAACTGGCATTTGTTTACATGTGATCAGTTGTGATTGGACACAGCTGATCACATGGGTAAAAAGCCTGGTCATTGGCTATTTACCGGAATCAGTGATGTACCACGTCACAGGGACAGAGAGCATTGCTGTGCCACGAGAGTGGGAGGACATCATAAGAGCCGTCGCCCCCCCCCCCCCATCTTTTGACAATACGGCGGGCATATTAAAAATGAAAAATCCCTGGTGATCCTGCCATGAAGGACCTTTTGTTACAGGGTGACAACACACTGTCCCCGTCTTCCAATTGTGCTCCTGCGTTGTCACCCTGTCACACGGGCTTCCAATACAAACTACAAGTGGCCATTTCATTGCACAATACACAGACATGGTCCAGAGCGGTCACCATCAGGAAACCTGCCCTGAGAAATGCCATGCAGCCATTGCTGGACTGTATGTAGACGGGAAGTGACTGCAGGGAAATCAGCAGCACTGAGATGCAACAAAGGATGAAAAAAATAAGTTTAAAAAAGTATTTAAATATAGAAAAAAAAAAAAAAAAGTTATACTGCATTTTACCAAACATGTGAGTTCAGGTTTCCATCTACTTCCTAGGAAAGCCTTGCGACACATCTGAGCCACTTACGCCTGAGCAGAACGCCTGGTGGTGATGGATTATCGCCATCACGACTCGTATCAAATGACAGATGCCACAAATCATCATGTTAACCCCCTCTGGTCCTGAGCCTCGTCCTGCCATGGCAGAGGGGCCGCCGGTACTTTCTAGGTGGGAGGCAACAGGCAAGATTGATGAGGACATTAAAACATGGCAGAAAGAAACCCACCTTCTGTTCAATAAGTCATTACCAGGAAAATACTAAAGCCTCCCGCTTCATTACACTCCACAGAGGAAGAAATGTTCACTTCAAGCTAAAGATCTCAGGAAGAAACGACTCTTCCCGCTTCTATATGGAACTTCACACCATAATGATCACTAGCAGGAGGAAGGGGGTCCTGATTCCTCTATATAGATCTTTATATCACTAGAGGGATCACCAGCAGGAGGAAGGAGGTCCTGATTCCTCTATATAGATCTTTATATCACTAGAGGGATCACCAGCAGGAGGAAGGAGGTCCTGATTCCTCTATATAGATCTTTATATCACTAGAGGGATCACCAGCTGGAGGAAGGAGGTCCTGATTCCTCTATATAAAGATCTATATCACTAGAGGGATCACCAGCTGGAGGAAGGAGGTCCTGATTCCTCTATATAGATCGTTATATCACTAGAGGGATCACCAGCAGGAGGAAGGAGGTCCTGATTCCTCTATATAGATCTTTATATCACTAGAGGGATCACCGGCAGGAGGAAGGAGGTCCTGATTCCTCTATATAGATCTTTATATCACTAGAGGGATCACCAGCAGGAGGAAGGAGGTCCTGATTCCTCTATATAGATCTTTATATCACTAGAGGGATCACCAGCAGGAGGAAGGAGGTCCTGATTCCTCTATATAGATCTTTATATCACTAGAGGGATCACCGGCAGGAGGAAGGAGGTCCTGATTCCTCTATATAGATCTTTATATCACTAGAGGGGTCACCAGCAGGAGGAAGGAGGTCCTGATTCCTCTATATAGATCTTTATATCACTAGAGGGGTCACCAGCAGGAGGAAGGAGGTCCTGATTCTTCTATATAGATCCTCATTTCACTAGAGGGATCACCAGCAGGAGAAAGGAGGTCCTGATTTCTCTATATAGATCTTTATATCACTAGAGGGGTCACCAGGAGGAAGGAGGTCCTGATTCCTCTATATAGATCTTTATATCACTAGAGGGATCACCAGCAGGAGGAAGGAGGTCCTGATTCCTCTATATAGATCGTTATATCACCAGAGGGATCACCAGCAGGAGGAAGGAGGTCCTGATTCCTCTATATAGATCGTTATATCACCAGAGGGATCACCAGCAGGAGGAAGGAGGTCCTGATTCCTCTATATAGATCGTTATATCACCAGAGGGATCACCAGCAGGAGGAAGGAGGTCCTGATTCCTCTATATAGATCTTTATATCACTAGAGGGGTCACCAGCAGGAGAAAGGAGGTCCTGATTTCTCCATAGATCTTTATATCACTAGAGGGATCACCGGCAGGAGGAAGGAGGTCCTGATTCCTCTATATAGATCGTTATATCACTAGAGTGGTCACCAGCGGGAGGGAGGAGGTCCTGATTCCTCCATATAAAAAAAAAAAAAAAAGTTTGAGGCTGGACATACCTTTTAAAACCGTCCCTAGCATGCATATGTAAACCCAACCAACACAACAGTAGGTAAGGAACCTTGAAGCAAGGACCAGTGATAAGGACCTCTGTACTCTGTAAGGCTCCCTGGTAAACATGCAGTAGTGAAGTACAGACTTTGCTCGGCCTCCTGACTGCTGTGCTATGGGGGGTAGGATTAGGAAGAATACAGATCTATGGCCAAGCCACATCACCAGAACATCTTTGGGTGGAGTGTCCCTTCAAATCACTTTGTTTTTTAATCTTTTCTACGAACCAGAGAAGACGGTTCTGAAGATAGATGATTATCTCACATACCATGCTGGGAACTGAGGCAGGTGTTTGTAGATTCCATCAGACACGCACGGAGCGGGGGCCCCTGACACCCGCAATGCCTCAGGGGCCGCCAAAGATCCCTCACCGCTGACAGCGCACGTCACACTGGGGAGCTCCAGCCACACTCGCTTCGTGTAAACAAAACATTTACAGTCACGGGTTGTCACATACGGAAAAACCAAGTCCCTAAAGCAGAGAAGGAAACCAACCACTTCATCGGAACCAAAAAACCCAACACATCTTCTACGGAGCGCAAATCAACAGACTTTTTTGGGGGGGTATTTTTGGACTTTTTTTGTTTTGGATAGAGGAGGGGGGTGGGGTAAAGCTAAATTCAGGAATCCGGGGTCATGAAATATGTTCATGTGCATATTTTTTTTTTATAGAAAAACTAACTTGTGTATCCACTTGCTGACCAGGCCTTTACTGCCACTTTTTATTTACAAGTAAAAATCTAATTTTTTTTGGCTAAAAAGTTACTCAGAACCCTCCAATTTTTTTTTATTTTATTTTTTTTTAGCAGAGACACTAGAGAATAAAATGGCAAATGTGGCATTTTTTTTTTATGCCACACGATATTTGCACAGCGGTTTTTCCAAACTTATTTTTTTTTTTTTTTTTTGCACAAAAAAAAATTTAACACACTTAAATGAATTTTAATGCAAAAATTAAAATGGTAGTTTTCTAGGTTTTTTTTTTAGTAAAATTGAAGTTTTCTGCAGGCAGAGTGTAGAAGGTGGAGCCTATTGGGCCCCTCCCAAAGCTCTCCTCTTTGTGCAGGGTGACTGGTCTAGTCTCCACCCCCCCCCCTGTAATTTTCTGCAGGCAGCCTATAGTAGGTGGAGCCTACTGGGCTCCTCCCAAAGCTCTGCTCAGCACAGTGATGTCACTGCTACTTTTACAAGGTAATATCTTCTTTAGAACTACCATCAACTATTAGACTGCATAAAGATTGGATGGTGTAGGTGTGACCTCCTATTATATAGTCTAAGATTGTAGAGAGGTTGAACAAATCAGATTGTATAGTGTATGGTCATCTTTAGTGTTCCTGGGTTGTCAGTCCCTGTTGGGGGTGGCTATGGTGTTGGTTCCTTAGGACCCTGAAAGCCAAAAGGTCCACCACCGGAAAGCGGGGCCAGCAGAGGACCAGATGAACCTGCAGGAAAAAAAAGGAGAGCTCTGAAACGTGCACGAGCAACATATGATGCAAGTCCAGACTCCAGACGTCAAATGGCAACAAAATTAATTTAATGAAAGCGTACAATTGAGGTTTTTTTTTCTGAGGAATCCCCTCTGAATGAGTGTTTTCTGAAGCGACATCAATTGCCATGAATGGTTCGCCAGGCCCCGGGCCCCCCTTTCCTATGCCCCCGTCGGGCGTCTCTACGCAGCTGCGTCTGGTCTGGCTGAACTTTAGCCGGCAGTCATCTGAGGACAGGAGATGGCGGCGTTCAGGTTCCTGCGTGCCGAGGAGCTTTATGACTTTCCCAGGTTCAACGTTTTCTCCATCTCAGCTGGGAACCTCCGGAGAACGAACGTTTTTTCTATATCCATCCTGATTGGTTAATAAAGCAGCTAGATGTGACTTCTAGAGAGAAACAAGAGGTGTCTGGAATGCTGTAAAAGTTACTCCAAAGTACAGAATGTTGCTGAGGATCTGCAATGTATATATGAGAATATAAAAAGGGAGGAGACATATTGTAGTCCTCAACACCACCAGGAAATCAAAGCATGGAGGAGATGTGGTCAGGAGGTTCCATTGCTCTACAAAATATTTGAGCCTGGAAGACGCGAGATCCAAGAGGTTCTGGCGGTGTCGGTGCCAGATACGATGGTTGCTGATCTCCTGGGATTCTCAAGCTGCAATCCACACCACACTGGAGTAGTTACCACTCTTCCGGGTCCCGTGCTTAGCTCTGCCCTACCACAGTGAAAACAGGGGGCACTCACTCGGCATGGGTGCCAATCACAGAACACCTTGCATTTTTCTCAACGGAGGGCAAAGTTCTCAGATTGGATGAGGTTGAGGCTTTGACATCCACCTGCCTACCATTCCACCTTGTACAATAAGAAAGACTATTGTTCTCTGAACCACCTTCCCTCTTTGTTGGAACAAGAAAGAGGCAAGGGCGAGAGCCCGCCAGCCCCCTGGGCATAGAGGAGAGGGCAAACAGGGCTCCACCTTGTCAAGTCAGAGAACACTCCTCTCTGTGAGCCACCTTCCCCCTCTGCCAGGGTAAGACAGACAATGGGAAGCACCAGGCTGCCCCCCCTCGGGAAAAGAGAAGCCCGGCCACACCTGACCTTTGGGCAAAGAGGAGGGCCCAGCCATACCCCCTTATGCCAAGAGGAGGAGGGCCCGATTGC
>JBBDGP010006067.1:0-2500 GCA_037952835.1 Lithobates septentrionalis | reverse complement strand
TATAAAAAATAAATAAAAAAAAAGTGTTATTTTTGCCAAGAGTTCACCATTAAACGCTGCACTTCTGGATTGCTCAGCTAAGACACAACTCTGGATCGACTGCGGGTCTATATAGGATGTATGATATTTATCTATATGGTTTAACTAGACGGACTTGTGTTCTTTTCAACCTGGACAACTATGTAACAACTATCCCCATAAAATCACAACATAAAATACTAAAAATACATAAACAGTCCATTAACAACCACAAACAGTCAAAGGTACTATAAATAAAACTAAAAACAAAACAAACACACACTTCAAAACAAGTAGTAAAAAAACAGGCAAATGCCCTAAAGTGCCCATAAAACAACCACAAGACAGTCAAAGTGATAAAAAAAATAAATAAAAATATGTAAATAAAAGAATAAGAAGAATAAGAAGAATAAGAAAATATATCACAAATATAAAAAATAGGCATACACCTAAACAACCACAAAGCAATCAAGTATTAAAATAATAAACTATTAAGTATCAAGAATAGGCAAATGCCTAAATGGTCCATAAAAAAAACACAAGGCAGTCAAAACTGATATAAAAAATATATACATTAATCACAACATATCAAAATTAGGCATATCTAAATTTTTCATAAACCACCACAAAACAATCAAATATTAAAATAATAAATATAAAAACCAAGTAGCAAAAAAATGAGGCAAATAACTAAGCCGTCCATAAACACCTGCAAAATAATCATATCAAAAATATTTAAAAAACATAAATAAAAAAAGGAATACATAAAAGTCCATATTGAACTTGTATAAAGTTACATGTACCCATCATAAAGTTTTCTGGAGAAAAAACCTTTTACTGCATGCTGAAATATTCTGCAGCTGACCCCCCCCAATCAGGATCGGTTGTTTATCTTTGCCGAACCCTCAATTAAAAAACAGCAAAGAGTATAAAAGAGCACCAACAAGGGCAGTGAAGTGAGTGAGCCCCTTCTCCCGTCCGATGCGATGTGGGGGGGGGGGGGGGGGGGGGGCGCTGCGTTCCCCTGGCAGGCTGTGTGTGGATCTGGTCCCGTCTCTGGAGGAAGGAGTGTCCTTTCCCTGGGATATCCCTCCTATCCGCAGCTGGGAACGCTCAAACGATCGCACTCACGTCAGAGGTCTTCCTGGCTCGGGAGGCAGAGCCTCATCACCAAACCTTCCCGGGGAAGACAAATAATTAAATAAGAGCGCTCTGAGAAATCCGAGAGACACCAGAAATCACCGCGCTGCCCTTCCATGGCGCATGCAGGCGACGTATCCCCACCGCGCACAGCGGGGCGCACAATGAGCTGCGCTCAGATCCTCAGCCTCTTACCGCCCAACAGAACGCTTTAACGCCCCACATGCGTCCGTAGACGGCTAAGGGTATCAGTGCGGAGAGCGCGATTCGCTGTGCGCTCCTAGTGCAGTGACTGAGCGGCCATACAGCAACACGAACACCTGAATCTGTTCTCATATCAGCCTCCGGTTATCCTCTGCCCAGCAGCATTCTGGGAGAGGGACAGGCGCGGATAGCCAATCGGGTGCACTGCATGCACATGTGCTTACAGGAAGCATGCTGACAGGAGGAGAGAGCACAATGACATCTATTGCTGCTCCTTTTTGGCCAATTGGCTTGCGTGTGGGAATTACAACATAGGGTTTCTTAAAGGGTAACTCCACTTTCATGGGGGGAGAATATAATACAATATACATAAAAAAAAAAACCACACACACACATACATACATACATACATACATACATACATACATACATACATACATTAAACAAATGAAACAAATATATTGAAATGGCTATAAAATAACAAATGGAACAAACATAATACCCTGTTTCCCCGAAAATAAGACCTAGCGTGATTGTCGGTGATGGCTGCAATATAAGCCCTACCCCCCAAATAAGCCCTACCCTGTTTCCCCGAAAATAAGCCCTACCCTGATAATAAGACCTACCAAGGACTTTAACTAGGGCTTATTTGGGGGGTAGGGGTTATATTGCAGCCATCACTGACAATCACGCTAGGTCTTATTTTCGGGGAAACAGGGTATTAGGAAGGTCTCAACAAAAGTGAGTTACTCTTTAAAGTAGATGTACACCTAAAATCACTAAAATCTGAGAAGGTAAAAAAGCAAAATAACGAACGCAGTCATCACATGCAGGGATTGTTGAGAGCTGTGATCGGTTACATCGATCTTCTTAGGTTCAGATAAAGCTTTAACAGCAGGCTCAGTAGGCTCATGCCTATAGGCTGCAGAGACAAAAGGGGCAGCTTCTCCTTTTTTAGGTTACCAACCACAATCATGAATGCCCCCCCCCCCCAAATCAGCATGGTAATAATATTGCTAAATAAAAAATTACAGAACTTATTTTAAACCCAGTGGGGTCTCTGTGCTATGCAGGCTGATGATAGCTGGTGGGAGGGGCTAGCAGGGGGCTGTACAGAGTTTCCTGAACATAATAAACC
>JBBDGP010006066.1:0-36552 GCA_037952835.1 Lithobates septentrionalis | reverse complement strand
GGAGACTGCCTGTATACCCCGGGACTGCCTGTATACCCCGGGGACTGCCTGTATACCCCGGGGACTGCCTGTATACCCCGGGGACTGCCTGTATACCCCGGGGACTGCCTGTATACCCCGGGGACTGCCTGTATACCCAGGGACTGCCTGTATACCCAGAGACTGCCTGTATACCCAGAGACTGCCTGTATACCCAGAGACTGCCTGTATACCCAGAGACTGCCTGTATACCCAGAGACTGCCTGTATACCCGCCGGGGGACTGCCTGTATACCCGCCGGATGACTGCCTGTATACCCGCCCGGGGGACTGCCTGTATACCCGCCCGGGTGACTGCCTGTATACCCGCCCGGGTGACTGCCTGTATACCCGCCCGGGTGACTGCCTGTATACCCGCCCGGGTGACTGCCTGTATACCCGCCCGGGTGACTGCCTGTATACCCGCCCGGGTGACTGCCTGTATACCCGCCCGGGTGACTGCCTGTATACCCGCCCGGGTGACTGCCTGTATACCCACCCCCACCTTGTCGTCCTCCTCCCCCCCCCACATTGTCGTCCTCTTCCCCCCCTGCTCATTGTCGTCCTCCTCCCCACCCCCACATTGTCGTCCTCCTCCCCACCCCCACCTTGTCGTCCTCCTCCCCACCCCCACCTTGTCGTCCTCCTCCAAACCCCCACATTGTCGTCCTCCTCCCCACCCCCACATTGTCGTCCTCCGCCCCACCCCCACATTGTCGTCCTCCGCCCCACCCCCACATTGTCGTCCTCCGCCCCACCCCCACATTGTCGTCCTCCGCCCCACCCCCACATTGTCGTCCTCCGCCCCACCCCCACATTGTCGTCCTCCGCCCCACCCCCACATTGTCGTCCTCCGCCCCACCCCCACATTGTCGTCCTCCGCCCCACCCCCACATTGTCGTCCTCCGCCCACCCCCACATTGTCGTCCTCCCGCCCCACCCCCACATTGTCGTCCTCCGCCCCACCCCCACATTGTCGTCCTCCCCACCGCCCACATGTTCGTCCTCCCCACCGCCCACATGTTCGTCCTCCCCACCCCCACATTGTCCTCCTCCCCCCCGCCCACATTGTCGTCCTCCTCCCCACCCCCACATTGTCGTCCTCCTCCCCACCCCCACATTGTCGTCCTCCTCCCCACCCCCACATTGCCCCCCCCCCCCCCCCAATTGTCGTCGTCCTCCCCACCCCCACATTGTCCTCCCCCCCCCCAATTGCCCTCCTCCTCCCCACCCCCACATTGTCCTCCCCCACCCCCACATTGTCGTCCTCCTCCCCACCCCCACATTGTCGTCCTCCTCCCCACCCCCACCTTGTCGTCCTCCTCCCCACCCCCACCTTGTCGTCCTCCTCCCCACCCCCACCTTGTCGTCCTCCTCCCCACCCCCACCTTGTCGTCCTCCTCCCCACCCCCACCTTGTCGTCCTCCTCCCCACCCCCCCCCCACATTGTCGTCCTCCTCCCCACCCCCACATTGTCGTCCTCCCCACCCCACATTGCCCCCCCCCCCAATTGTCGTCCTCCTCCCCCCCCCCCCCCATTGCCCTCCTCCTCCCCACCCCCACATTGTCCTCCCCCACCCCCACATTGTCGTCCTCCTCCCCACCCCCACATTGTCGTCCTCCTCCCCACCCCCACATTGTCGTCCTCCTCCCCACCCCCACCTTGTCGTCCTCCTCCCCACCCCCACCTTGTCGTCCTCCTCCCCACCCCCACCTTGTCGTCCTCCTCCCCACCCCCCCCCCACATTGTCGTCCTCTTCCCCCCCCCTGCACATTGTCGTCCTCTTCCCCACCCCCACATTGTCGTCCTCTTCCCCACCCCCACATTGTCGTCCTCCTCCCCACCCCCACATTGTCGTCCTCCTCCCCACCCCCACATTGTCGTCCTCCTCCCCACCCCCACCTTGTCGTCCTCCTCCCCACCCCCACATTGTCGTCCTCCGCCCCACCCCCACATTGTCGTCCTCCGCCCCACCCCCACATTGTCGTCCTCCGCCCCACCCCACATTGTCGTCCTCCGCCCCACCCCCACATTGTCGTCCTCCGCCCCACCCCCACATTGTCGTCCTCCGCCCCACCCCCACATGTTCGTCCTCCCCACCGACCACATGTTCGTCCTCCCCACCCCCACATTGTCCTCCTCCCCACCCCCACATTGTCCTCCTCCCCCCCGCCCACATTGTCGTCCTCCTCCCCACCCCCACATTGTCGTCCTCCTCCCCACCCCCACATTGTCGTCCTCCGCCCCACCCCCACATTGTCGTCCTCCGCCCCACCCCCACATTGTCGTCCTCCGCCCCACCCCCACATTGTCGTCCTCCGCCCCACCCCCACATTGTCGTCCTCCGCCCCACCCCCACATTGTCGTCCTCCGCCCCACCCCCACATTGTCGTCCTCCGCCCCACCCCCACATTGTCCTCCTCCCCCCGCCCACATTGTCGTCCTACTCCCCCCCCCCCCCCACATTGTCCTCCTCCCCACCCCCACATTGTCGTCCTCCTCCCCACCCCCACATTGTCGTCCTCTTCCCCACCCCCACATTGTCGTCCTCTTCCCCACCCCCACATTGTCGTCGTCCTCCCCACCCCCACATTGTCATCCTACTCCCCCCCCCCCACATTGTCGTCCTCCTCCCCACCCCCACATTGTCATCCTACTCCCCCCCCCCCCCACATTGTCGTCCTCCTCCCCACCCCCACATTGTCGTCCTCCGCCCCACCCCCACATTGTCGTCCTCCGCCCCACCCCCACATTGTCGTCCTCCGCCCCACCCCCACATTGTCGTCCTCCGCCCCACCCCCACATTGTCGTCCTCCCCCCCGCCCACATTGTCGTCCTACTCCCCCCCCCCCCCCCACATTGTCCTCCTCCCCCGCCCACATTGTCGTCCTACTCCCCCCCCCCACATTGTCCTCCTCCCCACCCCCACATTGTCGTCCTCCTCCCCACCCCTGCACATTGTCGTCGTCCTCCCCACCCCTGCACATTGTCGTCGTCCTCCCCACCCCCACATTGTCGTCCTCCTCCCCACCCCCACATTGTCGTCCTCTTCCCCACCCCCACATTGTCGTCCTCTTCCCCACCCCCACATTGTCGTCCTCTTCCCACCCCCACATTGTCGTCCTCCTCCCCACCCCCACATTGTCGTCCTCCTCCCCACCCCCACATTGTCGTCCTCCTCCCCACCCCCACATTGTCGTCCTCCTCCCCACCCCCACATTGTCGTCCTCCTCCCCACCCCCACATTGTCGTCCTCCTCCCCACCCCCACATTGTCGTCCTCCTCCCCACCCCCACATTGTCGTCCTCCTCCCCACCCCCACATTGTCGTCCTCCTCCCCACCCCCACATTGTCGTCCTCCTCCCCACCCCCACATTGTCGTCCTCCTCCCCACCCCCACATTGTCGTCCTCCTCCCCACCCCCACATTGTCGTCCTCCTCCCACCCCCACATTGTCGTCCTCTTCCCCCCCCCACATTGTCGTCCTCCCCCCACATTGTCGTCCCCCCCCCACATTGTCGTCCTCCCCACCCCCACATTGTCGTCGTCCCCCCCCACATTGTCGTCCTCCCCACCCCCACATTGTCCTCCTGGGAATGTACGATGATTGTGTTATTGGCGATGTATACATTACTGAGGAAGGGGACGTGTGCCCGCCTCATATTGCAGCGCCAGGTCCTGAGTTCACTTCTCTTCTAGGATGCTGTGGGAGTGAAGGAAGGTGGGGGGGGGGGCACTTAGGGAGAGGACATGACAGCCCATCTGGAGTTCACCAAAAGGCACCTGAAGGACTCTCAGATCATGAGAAACAAAATTCTCTGGTCTGATGATACAAAGATTGAACTCTTTGGCCTGAATGGCAAGCGTCATGTCTGGAGGAAACCAGGCACCGCTCATCACCTGACCAATATCATCCCTACTGTGAAGCATGGTGGTGGCAGCATCATGCTGCAGGGGTGTTTTTCAGTAGCAGAAACTGGAAGACTAGTCAGGATGGAGGGAAAGATGAATGCAGCAATGTACAGAGACATCCTTGATGAAAACCTGCTCCAGAGCGCTCTGGACCTCAGACTGAGGTGAAGGGCCATCTTCCAACAGGACAACGACCCTAATCACACAGCCAACAAAGGAGTGGCTACGGGACAACTCTGTGAATGTCCCCGAGTGGCCCATCCAGTGCCCCAGACGAAGTCCTGTGAGACGAAACGCGTCTGGAGGACTCCATTGCCGCCATTTTTATTTGCAAGCGCTTTTTTACTTTGAGATGTAAGTGTCTTTCCTTTAATACATTTTATATGGTTTACGGAATTACACTATTAGCCCCTTCTTCATTACATGTGGGTATTGTCCGTTGATGTCCGAGCTTCCTTATGGAGAAGACGGTTTCGGGATAGCAACGTCATAAACTTTACCATCTACCAGCCCTTGGTATCCTACCTCCTTTGCCAGTGAGCAAAACAAGCCTGTTTGACCCATATAGCGTATGCTCGGTGGGTCCCAACTTTCCGGTAAGCCTCCAGTCTTCTCGGGTGGTGGTTGTGCACAAGTGTTTATCAGCACACGTTGGAACATATCAGAAATTCTCACGAGTATATGTTTTTTGGAATTCATCACCTTTGCAACATTTATGTTTATTGCACCTGCATACTTTGTTTTGGACTTTATTGCTATTACTGCATCCTTGCCATCACGTTTGGTGACCTTAAGGGTTTATTTTATGAGTGACTTTTATGTATGAACTTTTACAAAACACCACCTTTACACAATTTATTGTACATGTGGTACAGCAACAAATTTTTTTCTCATTTTTTAGCGCTACACCTGGCTTTATATGATTTATTGCAAATTTTCTATTTGTTGTGTTAGCTGCTTATATTTATGATTTATGTGGAGTAAGCGCATGGTTCACAAGAATTTTATTTCCATCCAGAGCCCAGACTTGAACCCAATTGAACGTCTCTGGTAAGATCTGAAAATGGCTGTGCACTGAAACTCCTCCTCCCCTCTATACAGTCCTAGGCATTCTTTTCAATGGTAGTCTGAATTCAAACAGCTTCTGCGCTCTCTTCATGACACCGATAATGCTCTGTGACACCGGAGTCATGGCTACACTCTGTATATGTACTAGTGATTATAAAATTTGTTTTAATATTCATTGCAGAGTATAAACCATGTGTATACATATGTGTGTGTCATATATATATATATATATATATATATATATATATATATATATATATATATATATATATACATATATATATATATACATATATATATATATATATATACTCGAGTATAAGTCGAGTTTTTCAGCACATTTTTTTTGTACTGAAAGTGCCCTCCCTCGACTTATACTCGAGTCATGCACTTTTCTGCAGCAAAAAAATTCATTTTCCAAACCATCTTTGGGGCCCCGTATCTCAGGGCCACTTGGTGCTAAGAACCTCAAATTTTGCTGTGCAAACCCAGTAGAACGGGTACCATAACATAACCAAAGCTGGGGTTCCTAGCACCAAGTGGCCCTGAGATACGGGGCCCCAAAATCGGTTCAGAAAATGTCATTCTCTGCTGCAGAGAAGTGCTTGACATTTTCTGAACCGATTTTTGGGGCCCCGTATCTCAGGGCCACTTGGTGCTGGAAACCCCAGCCTTGGATATTTTATGGTGCTAGTTCCACTGGGTTTGCATACCACATTTGGGGTTCCTAGCACCGAGATACAGGGCCCCAAAGTCGGTCAACTGTCCATCTGCAGCAATGTCACTTCGGGACCCTTTAGGTTCAGAGACCCCAAATTTTGGCTGCAGCTAGAGGGCATCTGGGAACCCTTAACTACCAAGTTTGACGTTCGGGGGACCTATGGCTGCAAATGGGCACAGTGAGGCTACAAATGGGCATTGTTGACCCTCTTTTCCATTTACAGTAGCTGTGCATTTCTCACCCCCGTCTTATACTCGGGTCAATACGTTTTTCCATTTTCTTTTGTGGTAAATTAGGGCCTCGACTTATACTCGAGTATATACGGTATATAATGACACACACATAAATAAACCACACTAAAAAGCTGAAATAAAACGGATCCAGAAGGATAATTTCCCTATATATGAAATGTGATGGAAGTTCCGGGCGTCTGTGTAATGTTCCCTGGAGGTCAGGGGTATTTCCCGCCGCGTGCGCTCATTGCACAGATTTCCCGCCGTGTGCGCTCATTGCACAGATTTCCCGCCGTGTGCGCTCATTGCACAGATTTCCCCGCCGTGTGCGCTCATTGCACAGATTTCCCGCCGTGTGCGCTCATTGCACAGATTTCCCGCCGTGTGCGCTCATTGCACAGATTTCCCGCCGTGTGCGCTCATTGCACAGATTTCCCGCCGTGTGCGCTCATTGCACAGATTTCCCGCCGCGTGCGCTCATTGCACAGATTTCCCGCCGCGTGCGCTCATTGCACAGATTTCCCGCCGCGTGCGCTCATTGCACAGATTCCCGCCGCGTGCGCTCATTGCACAGATTTCCCGGCGTGTGCGCTCATTGCACAGATTTCCCGGCGTGTGCGCTCATTGCACAGATTTCCCGCCGTGTCCGCTCATTGCACAGATTTCCCGCCGTGTCCGCTCAATGCACAGATTTCCCGCCGTGTGCGCTCATTGCACAGATTTTCCGGCGTGTGCGCTCATTGCACAGATTTCCTGCCGTGTGTGCACATTGCACAGATTTCCCGCCGTGTCCGCTCATTGCAGATTTCCCGCCGTGTACGCTCATTGCACAGATTTCTCGCCGTGTGCGCTCCATTGTACAGATTTCCCGCCGTGTCCGCTCATTGCACAGATTTCCCGCCGTGTGCGCACATTGCACAGATTTCCCGCCGTGTGCGCTCATTGCAGATTTCCCGCCGTGTACGCTCATTGCACAGATTTCCCGGCGTGTGCGCTCATTGCACAGATTTCCCGGCGTGTGCGCTCATTGCACAGATTTCCCGCCGTGTGCGCTCATTGCACAGATTTCCCGCCTTGTGCGCTCATTGCACAGATTTCCCGGCGTGTGCGCTCATTGCACAGATTCCCGCCGTGTCCGCTCATTGCACAGATTTCCCGCCGTGTCCGCTCATTGCACAGATTTCCCGCCGTGTCCGCTCAATGCACAGATTTCCCGCCGTGTGCGCTCATTGCACAGATTTTCCGGCGTGTGCGCTCATTGCACAGATTTCCTGCCGTGTGTGCACATTGCACAGATTTCCCGCCGTGTCCGCTCATTGCACAGATTTCCCGCCGTGTGCGCTCATTGCAGATTTCCCGCCGTGTACGCTCATTGCACAGATTTCCCGCCGTGTGCGCTCCATTGTACAGATTTCCCGCCGTGTGCGCACATTGCACAGATTTCCCGCCGTGTGCGCTCATTGCACAGATTTCCCGCCGTGTGCGCTCATTGCACAGATTTCCCGCCGTGTGCGCTCATTGCACAGATTTCCCGCCGTGTGCGCTCATTGCACAGATTTCCCGCCGTGTGCGCTCATTGCACAGATTTCCCGCCGTGTGCGCTCATTGCACAGATTTCCCGCCGTGTGCGCTCATTGCACAGATATCCCGCCGTGTGCGCTCATTGCAGATTTTCCGCCGTGTTCGCTCGTTGCACAGATTACCCGCCGTGTGCGCTCATTGCACAGATTTCCCGCCGTGTGCGCTCATTGCACAGATTTCCCGCCTTGTGCGCTCATTGCACAGATTCCCGGCGTGTGCGCTCATTGCACAGATTTCCCGCCGTGTCCGCTCATTGCACAGATTTCCCGCCGTGTCCGCTCATTGCACAGATTTCCCGCCGTGTCCGCTCAATGCACAGATTTCCCGCCGTGTGCGCTCATTGCACAGATTTTCCGGCGTGTGCGCTCATTGCACAGATTTCCTGCCGTGTGTGCACATTGCACAGATTTCCCGCCGTGTCCGCTCATTGCACAGATTTCCCGCCGTGTGCGCTCATTGCAGATTTCCCGCCGTGTACGCTCATTGCACAGATTTCCCGCCGTGTGGCGCTCCATTGTACAGATTTCCCGCCGTGTGCGCACATTGCACAGATTTCCCGCCGTGTGCGCTCATTGCACAGATTTCCCGCCGTGTGCGCTCATTGCACAGATTTCCCGCCGTGTGCGCTCATTGCACAGATTTCCCGCCGTGTGCGCTCATTGCACAGATTTCCCGCCGTGTGCGCTCATTGCACAGATTTCCCGCCGTGTGCGCTCATTGCACAGATTTCCCGCCGTGTGCGCTCATTGCACAGATTTCCCGCCGTGTGCGCTCATTGCACAGATATCCCGCCGTGTGCGCTCATTGCAGATTTTCCGCCGTGTTCGCTCGTTGCACAGATTACCCGCCGTGTGCGCTCATTGCACAGATTTCCCGCCGCGTGCGCTCATTGCACAGATTTTCCGCCGTGTTCGCTCGTTGCACAGATTTCCCGCCGTGTGCGCTCATTGCACAGATTTCCCGCCGTGTGCGCTCATTGCACAGATTTCCCGCCGTGTGCGCTCATTGCACAGATTTCCCGCCGTGTGCGCTCATTGCACAGATTTCCCGCCGTGTGCGCTCATTGTACAGATTTCCCGCCGTGTGCGCTCATTGCACAGATATCCCGCCGTGTGCGCTCATTGCAGATTTTCCGCCGTGTTCGCTCATTGCACAGATTTCCCGCCGTGTGCGCTCATTGCACAGATTTCCCGCCGTGTGCGCTCGTTGCACAGATTTCCCGCCGTGTGCGCTCGTTGCACAGATTTCCCGCCGTGTGCGCTCGTTGCACAGATTTCCCGCCGTGTGCGCTCATTGCAGATTTCCCGCCGTGTGCGCTCATTGCAGATTTCCCGCCGTGTGCGCTCATTGCAGATTTCCCGCCGTGTGCTCTCATTGCACAGATTTCCCGCCGTGTGCTCTCATTGCACAGATTTCCCGCCGTGTGCTCTCATTGCACAGATATCCCGCCGTGTGCGCTCATTGCACAGATTTCCCGCCGTGTGCTCTCATTGCACAGATTTCCCGCCGTGTGCTCTCATTGCACAGATTTCCCGCCGTGTGCTCTCATTGCACAGATATCCCGCCGTGTGCGCTCATTGCACAGATTTCCCGCCGTGTACGCTCATTGCACAGATTTCCCGCCGTGTGCGCTCCATTGTACAGATTTCCCGCCGTGTGCGCACATTGCACAGATTTCCCGCCGTGTGCGCTCATTGCACAGATTTCCCGCCGTGTGCGCTCATTGCACAGATTTCCCGCCGTGTGCGCTCATTGCACAGATTTCCCGCCGTGTGCGCTCATTGCACAGATTTCCCGCCGTGTGCGCTCATTGCACAGATTTCCCGCCGTGTGCGCTCATTGCACAGATATCCCGCCGTGTGCGCTCATTGCAGATTTTCCGCCGTGTTCGCTCGTTGCACAGATTTTCCGCCGTGTGCGCTCATTGCACAGATTTTCCGCCGTGTTCGCTCGTTGCACAGATTTCCCGCCGTGTTCGCTCGTTGCACAGATTTCCCGCCGTGTGCGCTCATTGCACAGATTTCCCGCCGTGTGCGCTCATTGCACAGATTTCCCGCCGTGTGCGCTCATTGCACAGATTTCCCGCCGTGTGCGCTCATTGCACAGATTTCCCGCCGTGTGCGCTCATTGTACAGATTTCCCGCCGTGTGCGCTCATTGCACAGATATCCCGCCGTGTGCGCTCATTGCAGATTTTCCGCCGTGTTCGCTCATTGCACAGATTTCCCGCCGTGTGCGCTCATTGCACAGATTTCCCGCCGTGTGCGCTCGTTGCACAGATTTCCCGCCGTGTGCGCTCGTTGCACAGATTTCCCGCCGTGTGCGCTCGTTGCACAGATTTCCCGCCGTGTGCGCTCGTTGCACAGATTTCCCGCCGTGTGCGCTCATTGCAGATTTCCCGCCGTGTGCGCTCATTGCAGATTTCCCGCCGTGTGCGCTCATTGCAGATTTCCCGCCGTGTGCTCTCATTGCACAGATTTCCGCCGTGTGCTCTCATTGCACAGATTTCCCGCCGTGTGCTCTCATTGCACAGATATCCCGCCGTGTGCGCTCATTGCACAGATTTCCCGCCGTGTGCTCTCATTGCACAGATTTCCCGCCGTGTGCGCTCATTGCACAGATTTTCCGCCGTGTTCGCTCGTTGCACAGATTTCCCGCCGTGTTCGCTCGTTGCACAGATTTCCCGCCGTGTGCGCTCGTTGCACAGATTTCCCGCCGTGTGCGCTCATTGCACAGATTTCCCGCCGTGTGCGCTCGTTGCACAGATTTCCCGCCGTGTGCGCTCGTTGCACAGATTTCCCGCCGTGTGCGCTCGTTGCACAGATTTCCCGCCGTGTGCGCTCGTTGCACAGATTTCCCGCCGTGTGCGCTCATTGCAGATTTCCCGCCGTGTGCTCTCATTGCACAGATTTCCCGCCGTGTGCTCTCATTGCACAGATTTCCCGCCGTGTGCTCTCATTGCACAGATATCCCGCCGTGTGCTCTCATTGCACAGATTTCCCGCCGTGTGCTCTCATTGCACAGATTTCCCGCCGTGTGCTCTCATTGCACAGATATCCCGCCGTGTGCGCTCATTGCACAGATTTCCCGCCGTGTGCGCTCATTGCACAGATTTCCCGCCGTGTGCGCTCATTGCACAGATTTCCCGCCGTGTGCTCTCATTGCACAGATTTCCCGCCGTGTGCGCTCATTGCACAGATTTCCCGCCGTGTGCGCTCATTGCACAGATTTCCCGCCGTGTGCTCTCATTGCACAGATTTCCCGCCGTGTGCGCTCATTGCACAGATTTCCCGCCGTGTGCGCTCATTGCACAGATTTCCCGCCGTGTGCGCTCATTGCACAGATTTCCCGCCGTGTGCGCTCATTGCACAGATTTCCCGCCGTGTGCTCTCATTGCACAGATTTCCCGCCGTGTGCGCTCATTGCACAGATTTCCCGCCGTGTGCGCTCATTGCACAGATTTCCCGCCGTGTGCGCTCATTGCACAGATTTCCCGCCGTGTGCTCTCATTGCACAGATTTCCCGCCGTGTGCGCTCATTGCACAGATTTCCCGCCGTGTGCGCTCATTGCACAGATTTCCCGCCGTGTGCGCTCATTGCACAGATTTCCCGCCGTGTGCGCTCATTGCACAGATTTCCCGCCGTGTGCTCTCATTGCACAGATTTCCCGCCGTGTGCGCTCATTGCACAGATTTCCCGCCGTGTGCGCTCATTGCACAGATTTCCCGCCGTGTGCTCTCATTGCACAGATTTCCCGCCGTGTGCGCTCATTGCACAGATTTCCCGCCGTGTGCTCTCATTGCACAGATTTCCCGCCGTGTGCGCTCATTGCACAGATTTCCCGCCGTGTGCGCTCATTGCACAGATTTCCCGCCGTGTGCGCTCATTGCACAGATTTCCCGCCGTGTGCGCTCATTGCACAGATTTCCCGCCGTGTGCTCTCATTGCACAGATTTCCCGCCGTGTGCTCTCATTGCACAGATTTCCCGCCGTGTGCGCACATTGCACAGATTTCCCGCCGTGTGCGCTCATTGCACAGATTTCCCGCCGTGTGCTCTCATTGCACAGATATCCCGTCGTGTGCGCTCATTGCACAGATTTCCCGCCGTGTGCGCTCATTGCACAGATTTCCCGCCGTGTGCGCTCATTGCACAGATTTCCCGCCGTGTGCGCTCATTGCACAGATTTCCCGCCGTGTGCTCTCATTGCACAGATTTCCCGCCGTGTGCGCTCATTGCACAGATTTCCCGCCGTGTGCGCTCATTGCACAGATTTCCCGCCGTGTGCGCTCATTGCACAGATTTCCCGCCGTGTGCGCTCATTGCACAGATTTCCCGCCGTGTGCTCTCATTGCACAGATTTCCCGCCGTGTGCGCTCATTGCACAGATTTCCCGCCGTGTGCGCTCATTGCACAGATTTCCCGCCGTGTGCTCTCATTGCACAGATTTCCCGCCGTGTGCTCTCATTGCACAGATTTCCCGCCGTGTGCGCTCATTGCACAGATTTCCCGCCGTGTGCGCTCATTGCACAGATTTCCCGCCGTGTGCGCTCATTGCACAGATTTCCCGCCGTGTGCTCTCATTGCACAGATTTCCCGCCGTGTGCGCTCATTGCACAGATTTCCCGCCGTGTGCGCTCATTGCACAGATTTCCCGCCGTGTGCGCTCATTGCACAGATTTCCCGCCGTGTGCTCTCATTGCACAGATTTCCCGCCGTGTGCGCTCATTGCACAGATTTCCCGCCGTGTGCGCTCATTGCACAGATTTCCCGCCGTGTGCTCTCATTGCACAGATTTCCCGCCGTGTGCGCTCATTGCACAGATTTCCCGCCGTGTGCTCTCATTGCACAGATTTCCCGCCGTGTGCGCTCATTGCACAGATTTCCCGCCGTGTGCGCTCATTGCACAGATTTCCCGCCGTGTGCGCTCATTGCACAGATTTCCCGCCGTGTGCGCTCATTGCACAGATTTCCCGCCGTGTGCTCTCATTGCACAGATTTCCCGCCGTGTGCTCTCATTGCACAGATTTCCCGCCGTGTGCGCACATTGCACAGATTTCCCGCCGTGTGCGCTCATTGCACAGATTTCCCGCCGTGTGCTCTCATTGCACAGATATCCCGTCGTGTGCGCTCATTGCACAGATTTCCCGCCGTGTGCGCTCATTGCACAGATTTCCCGCCGTGTGCGCTCATTGCACAGATTTCCCGCCGTGTGCGCTCATTGCACAGATTTCCCGCCGTGTGCTCTCATTGCACAGATTTCCCGCCGTGTGCGCTCATTGCACAGATTTCCCGCCGTGTGCGCTCATTGCACAGATTTCCCGCCGTGTGCGCTCATTGCACAGATTTCCCGCCGTGTGCGCTCATTGCACAGATTTCCCGCCGTGTGCTCTCATTGCACAGATTTCCCGCCGTGTGCGCTCATTGCACAGATTTCCCGCCGTGTGCGCTCATTGCACAGATTTCCCGCCGTGTGCTCTCATTGCACAGATTTCCCGCCGTGTGCGCTCATTGCACAGATTTCCCGCCGTGTGCGCTCATTGCAGATTTTCCGGCGTGGTGGAAGTTTTCCGGGTAGATATTTACTTTGTTACTTTAAAAGTTAAAAATAATAATGTGATGATGGGAATTCTAACACATTTCTCTGTGACATCAGAGCTTAAAAAAGAAGGAAAGTTGTGTAAGTTTTATCTATAGACAGCGTGTGATCTGATGGCGATGGTCGGACACCAGGTGGGCGCTTCCCGTGATGTCATCGCGTCCTGCCGCCTATATAAGGCTCTCATCTCCTCCATTCTGTCTCTTACAACATGCTGCGACTGGTGGTGTCCCTTCTACTGGCTGCTGGGGGTGAGTGATCAATCGTTATTAATATTACTAAGAGGGATAACATTGATTATTTCTAGTATTTATCACCAATCTATTCCAGGGGGATTTACAACTAATTTATCAGACTGCCCCATGGAGCTTACAATCTAATCCCTACATTGTACCAGTCACTATACCCTGGGGGTGCCCCATCAGACCTTCCATTATCAGATCTTCTTCTTTTCCGAGCCTTCCATTATCAGATCTTCTTCTGGTATCTCCATTCACATTCCAGGAGCTCCGGCCTCATTGGGTGCCCTTGTTTTGCTCTTTCAGAACTCAGCCAATCATTGTACCGGAAGGTTCTCAGTAAGGGATCTGTTGGGAAGGTTGTGCGGTTTATTCTGTGTCTGTCCTCCATAGAGCTCACATGATCTCTTCTTTTTCCAGCATTTGGCTGTGGGGTGCCCACCTACCCGCTCAATTCCCGTATTGTAAATGGAGTGAACGCGGCTCCATACAGCTGGCCCTGGCAGGTAAGTGTCCCCGGGAATGGAGGCCGCGCCCCTAGAAATCACCCCCCCCAGTCAATGTGTTCATGGAGAACGATTGTATAAAGTTGGTAGATTGGTTACAGTGCCTTGAAAAAGTATTCATACCCCTTGAAATTCTCCACATTTTGTTACAGCCAAAACCGTAAATATATTTTATTGGGATTTTATGTGATCGACCAACACAAAGTGTCACATAATTGTGAAGTGTTTTTAGTTGTAACATGAAAAAATGTGGGAAATGTCAAGGGGTATGAATACTTTTTCAAGGCACTGTATATTGGTAAAATGTTGCATTGTGGGAAGAAAACATTCCAATACCCCGAGGAGCAAAATCTCTTCTATATACAGAGAGGAGATGGAGAGTTCCCGATGTTGGAATTGATACATAACACATGAGATACAAGGGGGGGGGGGGGGAGAGTCTCATTCCCCTCTATGGGGTGATATGATTGGAGGGGATGAGATCTCAGTGTCCTCCATATCTGACCCTCCTACCGTCCACTCTGATTGGCTGATCCTCATTTCCCAGAAGGGTGGATTGGGTGATGATCACCTGTTGTCTGTGGCCGTCCCTCATACAATCTTCTCTTCTTCATCAGGTGTCTCTGCAGGTGGAACTCCCTGGACAATTCCAACACAATTGTGGGGGGAGCCTCATCACAACCCGCTGGGTGCTGACCGCCGCCCACTGCATGGAGTGAGTTCCCGGGAAGATCTCATCTCCTCTCTATGGACTCTTCTGTGTCATGAGTGTTCTTTTTTCTCTTCTCTCCCCTAATCTCTTCCCCCAACACCCCCTCTTCTCTTCCCCCAATCTCTTCCCTCAACACCCCCTCTTCTCTTCCCCCAATCTCTTCCCTCAACACCCCCTCTTCTCTTCCCCTCTCCTATCCCTCTCTTCTCCCCTCCTATCCCTCTCTTCTCCCCTTCTACCCCTTTCTTCTCCCCTCCTATCCCTCTCTTCTCCCCTCCTACCCCTCTCTATTCTCCCCTCCTATCCCTCTCTTTTCCCCTCCCCTCCCTCTCTTCTCCCCTCCCATCCCTCTCTTCTCCCCTCCCCTCCCTCTCTTCTCCCCTCCCCTCCCTCTCTTCTCCCCTCCCTCCCTCTCTTCTCCCCTCCCATCCCTCTCATCCCTCTCTTCTCCCCTCCCATCCCTCTCTTCTCCCCTCCCACCCCTCTCTTCTCCCCTCCTATCCCTCTCTTCTCCCTCCTATCCCTCTCTTCTCCCCTCCTACCCCTCTCTATTCTCCCCTCCCCTCCCTCTCTTCTCCCCTCCTACCCCTCTCTATTCTCCCCTCCCCTCCCTCTCTTCTCCCCTCCCATCCCTCTCTTCTCCTCTCCCATCCCTCTCTTTTCCCCTCCCATCCCTCTCTTCTTCCCTCCTACCCCTCGCTCTTCTCCCCTCCTACCCCTCGCTCTTCTCCCCTCCTACCCCTCTCTTCCCTCCCATCCCTCTCTTGTCCCCTCCCATCCCTCTCTTGTCCCCTCCCATCCCTCTCTCTTCTTCCCTCCTACCCCTCGCTCTTCTCCCCTCCTACCCCTCTCTTATCCCCTCCCATCCCTCTCTTGTCCCCTCCCATCCCTCTCTTGTCCCCTCCCATCCCTCTCTTGTCCCCTCCCATCCCTCTCTCTTCTCCCCTCCCATCCCTCTCTCTTCTCCCCTCCTATCCCTCTCTTCTTCCCCCCCATCCCTCTCTTCTTCCCCCCCATCCCTCTCTTCTCCCCCCCCATCCCTCTCTTCTCCCCCCCCATCCCTCTCTTCTCCCCCCCCATCCCTCTCTTCTCCCCCCCCATCCCTCTCTTCTCCCCTCCCATCCCTCTCTTCACCCATCCCTCTCTTCTCCCATCCCTCTCTTCTCTCCTCCCTCTCCTCTCTCACTGACGCGTTTTGTATTGCAGTGCTCCACGTTCGTACCGGGCGGTTCTGGGAGAATACGACCGTAGTGTGGAGGAGGGGGCGGAGCAATACTTCCCTATCAATAATGACGACATTTTTCTTCACCCCAACTGGAACAAATTCTGCCCAGAATGCGGGTCAGTTCTCTTCATTCTCACACAGTCTGTAAATCGGGGGCCCAGAGGATGCTGGGAATGTTTTGGGTGGAAGAAATTTTTAGGCCGGGTTCACATGTTTGGGGTGAGGTACATGAATGTGAATTGTGTGATGGTTTTATGGTGACTCTTCTCCCCTCCCCCCTCCAGATATGACATCGCCCTCCTGAAGTTATCCGGAGACGCTGAACTGAATGACAAAGTCCAGCTGGGCTGCCCCCCCCCCTGCAAGCCGCACTCTCTACAATAACCAGCAGTGCTTTTCCACCGGGTGGGGGCTCCTCTATGGTAAGTGACACCGGGTGGGGGCTCCTCTATGGTAAGTGACACCGGGTGGGGGCTCCTCTATGGTAAGTGACACCGGGTGGGGGCTCCTCTATGGTGACACCGGGTGGGGGCTCCTCTATGGTAAGTGACACCGGGTGGGGGCTCCTCTATGGTAAGTGACACCGGGTGGGGGCTCCTCTATGGTAAGTGACACCGGGTGGGGCTCCTCTATGGTAAGTGACACCGGGTGGGGGCTCCTCTATGGTAAGTGACACCGGGTGGGGGCTCCTCTATGGTGACACCGGGTGGGGGCTCCTCTATGGTGACACCGGGTGGGGGCTCCTCTATGGTAAGTGACACCGGGTGGGGGTTCCTCTATGGTGACACCGGGTGGGGGTTCCTCTATGGTGACACCGGGTGGGGGCTCCTCTATGGTGACACCGGGTGGGGGCTCCTCTATGGTAAGTGACACCGGGTGGGGGTTCCTCTATGGTGACACCGGGTGGGGGTTCCTCTATGGTGACACCGGGTGGGGGCTCCTCTATGGTGACACCGGGTGGGGGCTCCTCTATGGTAAGTGACACCGGGTGGGGGTTCCTCTATGGTGACACCGGGTGGGGGCTCCTCTATGGTAAGTGACACCGGGTGGGGGTTCCTCTATGGTGACACCGGGTGGGGGTTCCTCTATGGTGACACCGGGTGGGGGCTCCTCTATGGTGACACCGGGTGGGGCTCCTCTATGGTAAGTGACACCGGGTGGGGGCTCCTCCTATGGTAAGTGACACCGGGTGGGGGCTCCTCTATGGTAAGTGACACCGGGTGGGGGCTCCTCTATGGTGACACCGGGTGGGGGCTCCTCTATGGTGACACCGGGTGGGGGCTCCTCTATGGTAAGTGACACCGGGTGGGGCTCCTCTATGGTGACACCGGGTGGGGGCTCCTCTATGGTGACACCGGGTGGGGGCTCCTCTATGGTGACACCGGGTGGGGGCTCCTCTATGGTGACACCGGGTGGGGGCTCCTCTATGGTAAGTGACACCGGGTGGGGGCTCCTCTATGGTAAGTGACACCGGGTGGGGGCTCCTCTTATGGTAAGTGACACTGGGTGGGGGCTCCTCAGTCATGGGGTGCACAGGTGTCAGAGGATGCTGAGGGGTGCACTTTAGTCATGGGGTGCACAGGTGTCAGAGGATGCTGAGGGGTGCACTGGAGTCATGGGGTGCTCATGTGTCAGAGGATACTGAGGGGTGCACTTTAGTCATGGGGTGCACAGGTGTCAGAGGATACTGAGGGGTGCACTTTAGTCATGGGGTGCACAGGTGTCAGAGGATACTGAGGGGTGCTCTGGAGTCATGGGGTGCTCATGTGTCAGAGGATGCTGAGGGGTGCTCTGGAGTCATGGGGTGCTCATGTGTCAGAGGATGCCGAGGGGTGCTCTGGAGTCATGGGGTGCTCATGTGTCAGAGGATGCTGAGGGGTGTCAGAGGATGCTGAGGGGTGTCAGAGGATGCTGAGGGGTGTCAGAGGATGCTGAGGGGTGACAGAGGATGCTGAGGGGTGACAGAGGATGCTGAGGGGTGACAGAGGATGCTGAGGGGTGCTCTGGAGTCATGGGGTGCTCATGTGTCAGAGGATGCCGAGGGGTGCTCTGGAGTCATGGGGTGCTCATGTGTCAGAGGATGCTGAGGGGTGTCAAGAGGATGCTGAGGGGTGTCAGAGGATGCTGAGGGGTGACAGAGGATGCTGGGGGGTGTCAGAGGATGCTGAGGGGTGTCAGAGGATGCTGAGGGGTGTCAGAGGATACTGAGGGGTGACAGAGGATGCTGAGGGGTGACAGAGGATGCTGAGGGGTGACAGAGGATGCTGAGGGGTGCTCTGGAGTCATGGGTGCTCATGTGTCAGAGGATGCCGAGGGGTGCTCTGGAGTCATGGGGTGCTCATGTGTCAGAGGATGCTGAGGGGTGACAGAGGATGCTGAGGGGTGTCAGAGGATGCTGAGGGGTGACAGAGGATGCTGAGGGGTGACAGAGGATGCTGAGGGGTGTCAGAGGATGCTGGGGGGTGTCAGAGGATGCTGAGGGGTGACAGAGGATGCTGAGGGGTGACAGAGGATGCTGGGGGGTGTCAGAGGATGCTGGGGGGTGTCAGAGGATGCTGGGGGGTGTCAGAGGATGCTGAGGGGTGACAGAGGATGCTGGGGGGTGTCAGAGGATGCTGGGGGGTGTCAGAGGATGCTGAGGGGTGACAGAGGATGCTGAGGGGTGACAGAGGATGCTGAGGGATGACAGAGGATGCTGGGGGGTGTCAGAGGATGCTGAGGGGTGACAGAGGATGCTGAGGGGTGACAGAGGATGCTGAGGGGTGACAGAGGATGCTGAGGGGTGCTCTGGAGTCATGGGGTGCTCATGTGTCAGAGGATGCTGAGGGGTGACAGAGGATGCTGAGGGTTGACAGAGGATACTGAGGGTTGACAGAGGATGCTGAGGGGTGTCAGAGGATGCTGGGGGGTGTCAGAGGATGCTGAGGGTTGACAGAGGATGCTGAGGGGTGACAGAGGATGCTGGGGGGTGTCAGAGGATGCTGAGGGTTGACAGAGGATGCTGAGGGTGACAGAGGATGCTGGGGGGTGTCAGAGGATGCTGAGGGGTGACAGAGGATGCTGAGGGGTGACAGAGGATGCTGAGGGGTGACAGAGGATGCTGAGGGGTGTCAGAGGATGCTGAGGGGTGACAGAGGATGCTGGGGGGTGTCAGAGGATGCTGGGGGGTGTCAGAGGATGCTGAGGGGTGACAGAGGATGCTGAGGGGTGCTCTGGAGTCGTGGGGTGCTCATGTGTCAGAGGATGCTGAGGGTGTCAGAGGATGCTGAGGGGTGTCAGAGGATGCTGAGGGGTGTCAGAGGATGCTGAGGGGTGACAGAGGATGCTGAGGGGTGTCAGAGGATGCTGAGGGGTGTCAGAGGATGCTGAGGGGTGTCAGAGGATGCTGAGGGGTGTCAGAGGATGCTGGGGGGTGTCAGAGGATGCTGAGGGGTGACAGAGGATGCCGAGGGGTGCTCTGGAGTCGTGGGGTGCTCATGTGTCAGAGGATGCTGAGGGGCGACAGAGGATGCTGAGGGGTGACAGAGGATGCTGGGGGGTGTCAGAGGATGCTGAGGGGTGACAGAGGATGCTGAGGGGTGACAGAGGATGCTGAGGGGTGACAGAGGATGCTGAGGGGTGACAGAGGATGCTGAGGGGTGACAGAGGATGCTGGGGGGTGTCAGAGGATGCTGAGGGGTGTCAGAGGATGCTGAGGGGTGTCAGAGGATGCTGAGGGGTGACAGAGGATGCTGAGGGGTGACAGAGGATGCTGAGGGGTGACAGAGGATGCTGAGGGGTGACAGAGGATGCTGAGGGGTGTCAGAGGATGCTGAGGGGTGTCAGAGGATGCTGAGGGGTGACAGAGGATGCTGAGGGGTGACAGAGGATGCTGAGGGGTGTCAGAGGATGCTGAGGGGTGACAGAGGATGCTGGGGGGTGTCAGAGGATGCTGAGGGGTGCTCTGGAGTCGTGGGGTGCTCATGTGTCAGAGGATGCTGAGGGGTGACAGAGGATGCTGAGGGGTGACAGAGGATGCTGAGGGGTGACAGAGGATGCTGAGGGTGTCAGAGGATGCTGAGGGTGACAGAGGATGCTGAGGGGTGACAGAGGATGCTGAGGGGTGACAGAGGATGCTGAGGGGTGACAGAGGATGCTGAGGGGTGTCAGAGGATGCTGAGGGGTGACAGAGGATGCTGAGGGGTGACAGAGGATGCTGAGGGGTGACAGAGGATGCTGAGGGGTGACAGAGGATGCTGAGGGGTGACAGAGGATGCTGGGGGGTGTCAGAGGATGCTGAGGGGTGACAGAGGATGCTGAGGGGTGACAGGATGCTGAGGGGTGACAGAGGATGCTGAGGGGTGACAGAGGATGCTGAGGGGTGACAGAGGATGCTGAGGGGTGTCAGAGGATGCTGAGGGGTGACAGAGGATGCTGAGGGGTGACAGAGGATGCTGAGGGGTGACAGAGGATGCTGAGGGGTGACAGAGGATGCTGAGGGGTGACAGAGGATGCTGGGGGGTGTCAGAGGATGCTGAGGGGTGACAGAGGATGCTGAGGGGTGACAGGATGCTGAGGGGTGACAGAGGATGCTGGGGGGTGTCAGAGGATGCTGAGGGGTGACAGAGGATGCTGAGGGGTGACAGAGGATGCTGAGGGGTGACAGAGGATGCTGAGGGGTGACAGAGGATGCTGAGGGGTGACAGAGGATGCTGAGGGGTGACAGAGGATGCTGAGGGGTGACAGAGAATGCTGAGGGGTGACAGAGGATGCCGAGGGGTGCTCTGGAGTCGTGGGGTGCTCATGTGTCAGAGGATGCTGAGGGGTGACAGAGGATGCTGAGGGGTGACAGAGGATGCTGAGGGGTGACAGAGGATGCTGAGGGGTGTCAGAGGATGCTGAGGGTGTCAGAGGATGCTGAGGGGTGTCAGAGGATGCTGAGGGGTGACAGAGGATGCTGAGGGGTGACAGAGGATGCTGAGGGGTGACAGAGGATGCTGAGGGGTGTCAGAGGATGCTGAGGGGTGTCAGAGGATGCTGAGGGGTGACAGAGGATGCTGAGGGGTGACAGAGGATGCTGAGGGGTGACAGAGGATGCTGAGGGGTGACAGAGGATGCTGAGGGGTGACAGAGGATGCTGAGGGGTGACAGAGGATGCCGAGGGGTGCTCTGGAGTCATGGGGTGCTCATGTGTCAGAGGATGCTGAGGGGTGACAGAGGATGCTGAGGGGTGCTCTGGAGTCGTGGGGTGCTCATGTGTCAGAGGATGCTGAGGGGTGTCAGAGGATGCTGAGGGTTGACAGAGGATGCTGAGGGGTGACAGAGGATGCTGAGGGGTGACAGAGGATGCTGAGGGGTGACAGAGGATGCTGAGGGGTGACAGAGGATGCTGGGGGGTGACAGAGGATGCCGAGGGGTGACAGAGGATGCTGGGGGGTGTCAGAGGATGCTGAGGGTTGACAGAGGATGCTGAGGGTTGACAGAGGATGCTGGGGGGTGTCAGAGGATGCTGAGGGTTGACAGAGGATGCTGAGGGTTGACAGAGGATGCTGAGGGGTGTCAGAGGATGCTGAGGGGTGACAGAGGATGCTGAGGGGTGACAGAGGATGCTGGGGGGTGTCAGAGGATGCTGAGGGTTGACAGAGGATGCTGAGGGGTGTCAGAGGATGCTGAGGGGTGTCAGAGGATGCTGAGGGGTGACAGAGGATGCTGAGGGGTGACAGAGGATGCTGGGGGGTGTCAGAGGATGCTGAGGGGTGACAGAGGATGCTGAGGGGTGTCAGAGGATGCTGAGGGGTGTCAGAGGATGCTGAGGGGTGACAGAGGATGCTGGGGGGTGTCAGAGGATGCTGAGGGGTGACAGAGGATGCCGAGGGGTGCTCTGGAGTCGTGGGGTGCTCATGTGTCAGAGGATGCTGAGGGGTGACAGAGGATGCTGAGGGGTGACAGAGGATGCTGGGGGGTGTCAGAGGATGCTGAGGGGTGACAGAGGATGCTGAGGGGTGACAGAGGATGCTGGGGGGTGTCAGAGGATGCTGAGGGGTGTCAGAGGATGCTGAGGGGTGACAGAGGATGCTGAGGGGTGACAGAGGATGCTGAGGGGTGTCAGAGGATGCTGAGGGGTGTCAGAGGATGCTGAGGGGTGACAGAGGATGCTGAGGGGTGACAGAGGATGCTGAGGGGTGTCAGAGGATGCTGAGGGGTGTCAGAGGATGCTGAGGGGTGACAGAGGATGCTGAGGGGTGACAGAGGATGCTGAGGGGTGACAGAGGATGCTGAGGGGTGTCAGAGGATGCTGAGGGGTGTCAGAGGATGCTGAGGGGTGACAGAGGATGCTGAGGGGTGACAGAGGATGCTGAGGGGTGTCAGAGGATGCTGAGGGGTGTCAGAGGATGCTGAGGGGTGTCAGAGGATGCTGAGGGGTGTCAGAGGATGCTGAGGGGTGACAGAGGATGCTGAGGGGTGACAGAGGATGCTGAGGGGTGACAGAGGATGCTGAGGGGTGTCAGAGGATGCTGAGGGGTGACAGAGGATGCTGAGGGGTGACAGAGGATGCTGAGGGGTGACAGAGGATGCTGAGGGGTGACAGAGGATGCTGAGGGGTGACAGAGGATGCTGGGGGGTGTCAGAGGATGCTGAGGGGTGTCAGAGGATGCTGAGGGGTGTCAGAGGATGCTGAGGGGTGACAGAGGATGCTGAGGGGTGACAGAGGATGCTGAGGGGTGTCAGAGGATGCTCAGGGGTGTGTCAGAGGATGCTGAGGGGTGACAGAGGATGCTGAGGGGTGACAGAGGATGCTGAGGGGTGTCAGAGGATGCTGAGGGGTGACAGAGGATGCTGGGGGGTGTCAGAGGATGCTGAGGGGTGACAGAGGATGCTGAGGGGTGTCAGAGGATGCTGAGGGGTGTCAGAGGATGCTGAGGGGTGTCAGAGGATGCTGAGGGGTGACAGAGGATGCTGGGGGGTGTCAGAGGATGCTGAGGGGTGTCAGAGGATGCTGAGGGGTGTCAGAGGATGCTGAGGGGTGTCAGAGGATGCTGAGGGGTGTCAGAGGATGCTGAGGGGTGACAGAGGATGCTGGGGGGTGTCAGAGGATGCTGAGGGGTGACAGAGGATGCTGGGGGGTGTCAGAGGATGCTGAGGGGTGCTCTGGAGTCGTGGGGTGCTCATGTGTCAGAGGATGCTGAGGGGTGACAGAGGATGCTGAGGGGTGACAGAGGATGCTGAGGGGTGACAGAGGATGCTGAGGGGTGTCAGAGGATGCTGAGGGGTGACAGAGGATGCCGAGGGGTGCTCTGGAGTCGTGGGGTGCTCATGTGTCAGAGGATGCTGAGGGGTGACAGAGGATGCTGAGGGGTGACAGAGGATGCTGGGGGGTGTCAGAGGATGCTGAGGGGTGACAGAGGATGCTGAGGGGTGACAGAGGATGCTGAGGGGTGACAGAGGATGCTGAGGGGTGACAGAGGATGCTGAGGGGTGACAGAGGATGCTGAGGGGTGACAGAGGATGCTGGGGGGTGTCAGAGGATGCTGAGGGGTGTCAGAGGATGCTGAGGGGTGTCAGAGGATGCTGAGGGGTGACAGAGGATGCTGAGGGGTGACAGAGGATGCTGAGGGGTGACAGAGGATGCTGGGGGGTGTCAGAGGATGCTGAGGGGTGACAGAGGATGCTGAGGGGTGACAGGATGCTGAGGGGTGACAGAGGATGCTGGGGGGTGTCAGAGGATGCTGAGGGGTGACAGAGGATGCTGAGGGGTGACAGAGGATGCTGAGGGGTGACAGAGGATGCTGAGGGGTGACAGAGGATGCTGAGGGGTGACAGAGGATGCTGGGGGGTGTCAGAGGATGCTGGGGGGTGTCAGAGGATGCTGAGGGGTGACAGAGGATGCTGAGGGGTGACAGGATGCTGAGGGGTGACAGAGGATGCTGGGGGGTGTCAGAGGATGCTGAGGGGTGACAGAGGATGCTGAGGGGTGACAGAGGATGCTGAGGGGTGACAGAGGATGCTGAGGGGTGACAGAGGATGCTGAGGGGTGACAGAGGATGCTGAGGGGTGTCAGAGGATGCTGAGGGGTGACAGAGGATGCCGAGGGGTGCTCTGGAGTCGTGGGGTGCTCATGTGTCAGAGGATGCTGAGGGGTGACAGAGGATGCTGAGGGGTGACAGAGGATGCTGGGGGGTGTCAGAGGATGCTGAGGGGTGTCAGAGGATGCTGAGGGGTGACAGAGGATGCTGAGGGGTGACAGAGGATGCTGGGGGGTGTCAGAGGATGCTGAGGGGTGACAGAGGATGCTGGGGGGTGTCAGAGGATGCTGAGGGGTGCTCTGGAGTCGTGGGGTGCTCATGTGTCAGAGGATGCTGAGGGGTGACAGAGGATGCTGAGGGGTGACAGAGGATGCTGAGGGGTGACAGAGGATGCTGAGGGGTGACAGAGGATGCTGAGGGGTGACAGAGGATGCTGAGGGGTGACAGAGGATGCTGAGGGGTGACAGAGGATGCTGAGGGGTGACAGAGGATGCTGAGGGGTGTCAGAGGATGCTGAGGGGTGTCAGAGGATGCTGAGGGGTGACAGAGGATGCTGAGGGGTGACAGAGGATGCTGAGGGGTGACAGAGGATGCTGAGGGGTGACAGAGGATGCTGGGGGGTGTCAGAGGATGCTGAGGGGTGACAGAGGATGCTGAGGGGTGACAGGATGCTGAGGGGTGTCAGAGGATGCTGAGGGGTGACAGAGGATGCTGAGGGGTGACAGAGGATGCTGAGGGGTGTCAGAGGATGCTGAGGGGTGACAGAGGATGCCGAGGGGTGCTCTGGAGTCGTGGGGTGCTCATGTGTCAGAGGATGCTGAGGGGTGACAGAGGATGCTGAGGGGTGACAGAGGATGCTGGGGGGTGTCAGAGGATGCTGAGGGGTGACAGAGGATGCTGAGGGGTGACAGAGGATGCTGAGGGGTGACAGAGGATGCTGAGGGGTGACAGAGGATGCTGAGGGGTGACAGAGGATGCTGGGGGGTGTCAGAGGATGCTGAGGGGTGTCAGAGGATGCTGAGGGGTGTCAGAGGATGCTGAGGGGTGTCAGAGGATGCTGAGGGGTGTCAGAGGATGCTGAGGGGTGACAGAGGATGCTGAGGGGTGACAGAGGATGCTGAGGGGTGACAGAGGATGCTGAGGGGTGACAGAGGATGCTGAGGGGTGTCAGAGGATGCTGAGGGGTGTCAGAGGATGCTGAGGGGTGACAGAGGATGCTGAGGGGTGACAGAGGATGCTGAGGGGTGTCAGAGGATGCTGAGGGGTGTCAGAGGATGCTGAGGGGTGACAGAGGATGCTGAGGGGTGACAGAGGATGCTGAGGGGTGACAGAGGATGCTGAGGGGTGACAGAGGATGCTGGGGGGTGTCAGAGGATGCTGAGGGGTGACAGAGGATGCTGGGGGGTGTCAGAGGATGCTGAGGGGTGCTCTGGAGTCGTGGGGTGCTCATGTGTCAGAGGATGCTGAGGGGTGACAGAGGATGCTGAGGGGTGACAGAGGATGCTGAGGGGTGTCAGAGGATGCTGAGGGGTGTCAGAGGATGCTGAGGGGTGACAGAGGATGCTGAGGGGTGACAGAGGATGCTGAGGGGTGACAGAGGATGCTGAGGGGTGACAGAGGATGCTGGGGGGTGTCAGAGGATGCTGAGGGGTGACAGAGGATGCTGAGGGGTGACAGGATGCTGAGGGGTGACAGAGGATGCTGGGGGGTGTCAGAGGATGCTGAGGGGTGACAGAGGATGCTGAGGGGTGACAGAGGATGCTGAGGGGTGACAGAGGATGCTGGGGGGTGTCAGAGGATGCTGAGGGGTGACAGAGGATGCTGAGGGGTGACAGAGGATGCTGGGGGGTGTCAGAGGATGCTGAGGGGTGACAGAGGATGCTGAGGGGTGACAGAGGATGCTGGGGGGTGTCAGAGGATGCTGAGGGGTGACAGAGGATGCTGAGGGGTGACAGAGGATGCTGAGGGGTGACAGAGGATGCTGAGGGGTGACAGAGGATGCTGAGGGGTGACAGAGGATGCTGGGGGGTGTCAGAGGATGCTGAGGGGTGACAGAGGATGCTGAGGGGTGACAGAGGATGCTGAGGGGTGACAGAGGATGCTGGGGGGTGTCAGAGGATGCTGAGGGGTGTCAGAGGATGCTGGGGGGTGTCAGAGGATGCTGAGGGGTGACAGAGGATGCTGAGGGGTGACAGAGGATGCTGGGGGGTGTCAGAGGATGCTGGGGGGTGTCAGAGGATGCTGAGGGGTGACAGAGGATGCTGAGGGGTGACAGAGGATGCTGAGGGGTGACAGAGGATGCTGAGGGGTGACAGAGGATGCTGGGGGGTGACAGAGGATGCTGGGGGGTGTCAGAGGATGCTGAGGGGTGACAGAGGATGCTGAGGGGTGACAGAGGATGCTGAGGGGTGACAGAGAATGCTGGGGGGTGTCAGAGGATGCTGAGGGGTGACAGAGGATGCTGAGGGGTGACAGAGGATGCTGAGGGGTGACAGAGGATGCTGGGGGGTGTCAGAGGATGCTGAGGGTTGACAGAGGATGCTGAGGGGTGACAGAGGATGCTGAGGGTTGACAGAGGATGCTGGGGGGTGTCAGAGGATGCTGAGGGTTGACAGAGGATGCTGAGGGGTGACAGAGGATGCTGGGGGGTGTCAGAGGATGCTGAGGGGTGACAGAGGATGCTGGGGGGTGTCAGAGGATGCTGAGGGGTGACAGAGGATGCTGAGGGTTGACAGAGGATGCTGGGGGGTGTCAGAGGATGCTGAGGGTTGACAGAGGATGCTGAGGGGTGACAGAGGATGCTGGGGGGTGTCAGAGGATGCTGAGGGGTGACAGAGGATGCTGAGGGGTGACAGAGGATGCTGGGGGGTGTCAGAGGATGCTGAGGGGTGACAGAGGATGCTGAGGGGTGTCAGAGGATGCTGAGGGGTGACAGAGGATGCTGGGGGGTGTCAGAGGATGCTGGGGGGTGTCAGAGGATGCTGAGGGGTGACAGAGGATGCCGAGGGGTGCTCTGGAGTCGTGGGGTGCTCATGTGTCAGAGGATGCTGAGGGGTGACAGAGGATGCTGAGGGGTGACAGAGGATGCTGGGGGGTGTCAGAGGATGCTGAGGGGTGACAGAGGATGCTGAGGGGTGACAGAGGATGCTGAGGGGTGTCAGAGGATGCTGAGGGGTGTCAGAGGATGCTGAGGGGTGTCAGAGGATGCTGAGGGGTGTCAGAGGATGCTGAGGGGTGTCAGAGGATGCTGAGGGGTGACAGAGGATGCTGAGGGGTGTCAGAGGATGCTGAGGGGTGTCAGAGGATGCTGAGGGGTGACAGAGGATGCTGAGGGGTGACAGAGGATGCTGAGGGGTGTCAGAGGATGCTGAGGGGTGACAGAGGATGCTGAGGGGTGACAGAGGATGCTGAGGGGTGACAGAGGATGCTGAGGGGTGACAGAGGATGCTGAGGGGTGACAGAGGATGCTGAGGGGTGACAGAGGATGCTGAGGGGTGACAGAGGATGCTGAGGGGTGTCAGAGGATGCTGAGGGGTGACAGAGGATGCCGAGGGGTGCTCTGGAGTCGTGGGGTGCTCATGTGTCAGAGGATGCTGAGGGGTGACAGAGGATGCTGGGGGGTGTCAGAGGATGCTGAGGGGTGACAGAGGATGCTGAGGGGTGACAGAGGATGCTGAGGGGTGACAGAGGATGCTGAGGGGTGACAGAGGATGCTGAGGGGTGACAGAGGATGCTGGGGGTGTCAGAGGATGCTGAGGGGTGTCAGAGGATGCTGAGGGGTGTCAGAGGATGCTGAGGGGTGTCAGAGGATGCTGAGGGGTGACAGAGGATGCTGAGGGGTGACAGAGGATGCTGAGGGGTGACAGAGGATGCTGAGGGGTGTCAGAGGATGCTGAGGGGTGACAGAGGATGCTGAGGGGTGACAGAGGATGCTGAGGGGTGACAGAGGATGCTGAGGGGTGACAGAGGATGCTGAGGGGTGACAGAGGATGCTGGGGGGTGTCAGAGGATGCTGAGGGGTGTCAGAGGATGCTGAGGGGTGTCAGAGGATGCTGAGGGGTGACAGAGGATGCTGAGGGGTGACAGAGGATGCTGAGGGGTGTCAGAGGATGCTGAGGGGTGTCAGAGGATGCTGAGGGGTGTCAGAGGATGCTGAGGGGTGACAGAGGATGCTGGGGGGTGTCAGAGGATGCTAAGGGGTGACAGAGGATGCTGAGGGGTGTCAGAGGATGCTGAGGGGTGTCAGAGGATGCTGAGGGGTGTCAGAGGATGCTGAGGGGTGACAGAGGATGCTGGGGGGTGTCAGAGGATGCTGAGGGGTGACAGAGGATGCTGGGGGGTGTCAGAGGATGCTGAGGGGTGCTCTGGAGTCGTGGGGTGCTCATGTGTCAGAGGATGCTGAGGGGTGACAGAGGATGCTGAGGGGTGACAGAGGATGCTGAGGGGTGACAGAGGATGCTGAGGGGTGTCAGAGGATGCTGAGGGGTGACAGAGGATGCCGAGGGGTGCTCTGGAGTCGTGGGGTGCTCATGTGTCAGAGGATGCTGAGGGGTGACAGAGGATGCTGAGGGGTGACAGAGGATGCTGAGGGGTGACAGAGGATGCTGGGGGGTGTCAGAGGATGCTGGGGGGTGTCAGAGGATGCTGAGGGGTGACAGAGGATGCTGAGGGGTGACAGAGGATGCTGAGGGGTGACAGAGGATGCTGAGGGGTGACAGAGGATGCTGAGGGGTTACAGAGGATGCTGAGGGGTGACAGAGGATGCTGAGGGGTGACAGAGGATGCTGAGGGGTGACAGAGGATGCTGAGGGGTGTCAGAGGATGCTGAGGGGTGACAGAGGATGCTGAGGGGTGACAGAGGATGCTGAGGGGTGACAGAGGATGCTGAGGGGTGACAGAGGATGCTGAGGGGTGACAGAGGATGCTGAGGGGTGTCAGAGGATGCTGAGGGGTGACAGAGGATGCTGAGGGGTGACAGAGGATGCTGAGGGGTGACAGAGGATGCTGAGGGGTGACAGAGGATGCTGGGGGTTGACAGAGGATGCTGAGGGTTGACAGAGGATGCTGGGGGGTGTCAGAGGATGCTGAGGGGTGACAGAGGATGCTGAGGGGTGACAGAGGATGCTGGGGGGTGTCAGAGGATGCTGAGGGGTGACAGAGGATGCTGAGGGGTGACAGAGGATGCTGAGGGGTGACAGAGGATGCTGGGGGGTGTCAGAGGATGCTGGGGGGTGTCAGAGGATGCTGAGGGGTGACAGAGGATGCTGAGGGGTGACAGAGGATGCTGGGGGGTGTCAGAGGATGCTGGGGGGTGTCAGAGGATGCTGAGGGGTGACAGAGGATGCTGGGGGGTGTCAGAGGATGCTGAGGGGTGACAGAGGATGCTGAGGGGTGACAGAGGATGCTGAGGGGTGACAGGATGCTGAGGGGTGACAGAGGATGCTGGGGGGTGTCAGAGGATGCTGAGGGGTGACAGAGGATGCTGAGGGGTGACAGAGGATGCTGAGGGGTGACAGAGGATGCTGGGGGGTGTCAGAGGATGCTGAGGGGTGACAGAGGATGCTGGGGGGTGTCAGAGGATGCTGGGGGGTGTCAGAGGATGCTGAGGGGTGACAGAGGATGCTGAGGGGTGACAGAGGATGCTGAGGGGTGACAGAGGATGCTGAGGGGTGACAGAGGATGCTGAGGGGTTACAGAGGATGCTGAGGGGTGACAGAGGATGCTGAGGGGTGACAGAGGATGCTGAGGGGTGACAGAGGATGCTGAGGGGTGTCAGAGGATGCAGAGGGGTGACAGAGGATGCTGAGGGGTGACAGAGGATGCTGAGGGGTGACAGAGGATGCTGTGGGGTGTCAGAGGATGCTGAGGGGTGACAGAGGATGCTGAGGGGTGACAGAGGATGCTGGGGGGTGTCAGAGGATGCTGAGGGGTGACAGAGGATGCTGAGGGGTGACAGAGGATGCTGAGGGGTGACAGAGGATGCTGGGGGGTGTCAGAGGATTCTGAGGGGTGACAGAGGATGCTGAGGGGTGACAGAGGATGCTGGGGGGTGTCAGAGGATGCTGAGGGGTGACAGAGGATGCTGAGGGGTGACAGAGGATGCTGAGGGGTGACAGAGGATGCTGGGGGGTGTCAGAGGATGCTGAGGGGTGTCAGAGGATGCTGAGGGGTGACAGAGGATGCTGGGGGGTGTCAGAGGATGCTGAGGGGTGACAGAGGATGCTGAGGGGTGACAGAGGATGCTGAGGGGTGACAGAGGATGCTGGGGGGTGTCAGAGGATGCTGGGGGGTGTCAGAGGATGCTGAGGGGTGACAGAGGATGCTGAGGGGTGACAGAGGATGCTGAGGGGTGACAGAGGATGCTGGGGGGTGTCAGAGGATGCTGAGGGGTGTCAGAGGATGCTGGGGGGTGTCAGAGGATGCTGAGGGGTGACAGAGGATGCTGAGGGGTGACAGAGGATGCTGGGGGGTGTCAGAGGATGCTGAGGGGTGACAGAGGATGCTGAGGGGTGACAGGATGCTGAGGGGTGACAGAGGATGCTGGGGGGTGTCAGAGGATGCTGAGGGGTGACAGAGGATGCTGAGGGGTGACAGAGGATGCTGAGGGGTGTCAGAGGATGCTGGGGGGTGTCAGAGGATGCTGGGGGGTGTCAGAGGATGCTGAGGGGTGACAGAGGATGCTGAGGGGTGACAGAGGATGCTGGGGGGTGTCAGAGGATGCTGAGGGGTGACAGAGGATGCTGAGGGGTGACAGGATGCTGAGGGGTGACAGAGGATGCTGGGGGGTGTCAGAGGATGCTGAGGGGTGACAGAGGATGCTGAGGGGTGACAGAGGATGCTGAGGGGTGACAGAGGATGCTGGGGGGTGTCAGAGGATGCTGAGGGGTGACAGAGGATGCTGGGGGGTGTCAGAGGATGCTGGGGGGTGTCAGAGGATGCTGAGGGTTGACAGAGGATGCTGAGGGGTGACAGAGGATGCTGAGGGGTGACAGAGGATGCTGAGGGGTGACAGAGGATGCTGAGGGGTGACAGAGGATGCTGAGGGGTGACAGAGGATGCTGAGGGGTGTCAGAGGATGCTGAGGGGTGACAGAGGATGCCGAGGGGTGCTCTGGAGTCGTGGGGTGCTCATGTGTCAGAGGATGCTGAGGGGTGACAGAGGATGCTGAGGGGTGACAGAGGATGCTGGGGGGTGTCAGAGGATGCTGAGGGGTGACAGAGGATGCTGAGGGGTGACAGAGGATGCTGAGGGGTGACAGAGGATGCTGAGGGGTGTCAGAGGATGCTGAGGGGTGACAGAGGATGCTGAGGGGTGACAGAGGATGCTGGGGGGTGACAGAGGATGCTGGGGGGTGTCAGAGGATGCTGAGGGGTGTCAGAGGATGCTGAGGGGTGTCAGAGGATGCTGAGGGGTGACAGAGGATGCTGAGGGGTGACAGAGGATGCTGAGGGGTGACAGAGGATGCTGAGGGGTGTCAGAGGATGCTGAGGGGTGTCAGAGGATGCTGAGGGGTGACAGAGGATGCTGAGGGGTGACAGAGGATGCTGAGGGGTGACAGAGGATGCTGAGGGGTGACAGAGGATGCTGAGGGGTGACAGAGGATGCTGAGGGGTGACAGAGGATGCTGAGGGGTGACAGAGGATGCTGAGGGGTGACAGAGGATGCTGAGGGGTGACAGGATGCTGAGGGGTGACAGAGGATGCTGGGGGGTGTCAGAGGATGCTGAGGGGTGACAGAGGATGCTGAGGGGTGACAGAGGATGCTGGGGGGTGTCAGAGGATGCTGAGGGGTGACAGAGGATGCTGAGGGGTGACAGAGGATGCTGGGGGGTGTCGGAGGATGCTGAGGGGTGACAGAGGATGCTGAGGGGTGACAGAGGATGCTGAGGGGTGACAGAGGATGCTGGGGGGTGTCAGAGGATGCTGAGGGGTGACAGAGGATGCTGAGGGGTGACAGAGGATGCTGGGGGGTGTCAGAGGATGCTGAGGGGTGACAGAGGATGCTGAGGGGTGACAGAGGATGCTGAGGGGTGACAGAGGATGCTGGGGGGTGTCAGAGGATGCTGAGGGGTGACAGAGGATGCTGAGGGGTGACAGAGGATGCTGAGGGGTGTCAGAGGATGCTGAGGGGTGACAGAGGATGCTGAGGGGTGACAGAGGATGCTGGAGGGTGTCAGAGGATGCTGAGGGGTGACAGAGGATGCTGAGGGGTGACAGAGGATGCTGAGGGGTGTCAGAGGATGCTGAGGGGTGTCAGAGGATGCTGAGGGGTGTCAGAGGATGCTGAGGGGTGACAGAGGATGCCGAGGGGTGCTCTGGAGTCGTGGGGTGCTCATGTGTCAGAGGATGCTGAGGGGTGACAGAGGATGCTGAGGGGTGACAGAGGATGCTGGGGGGTGTCAGAGGATGCTGAGGGGTGACAGAGGATGCTGAGGGGTGACAGAGGATGCTGAGGGTTGACAGAGGATGCTGAGGGGTGTCAGAGGATGCTGAGGGGTGTCAGAGGATGCTGAGGGGTGACAGAGGATGCTGAGGGGTGACAGAGGATGCTGAGGGGTGACAGAGGATGCTGAGGGGTGTCAGAGGATGCTGAGGGGTGTCAGAGGATGCTGAGGGGTGTCAGAGGATGCTGAGGGGTGACAGAGGATGCTGAGGGGTGTCAGAGGATGCTGAGGGGTGTCAGAGGATGCTGAGGGGTGTCAGAGGATGCTGAGGGGTGTCAGAGGATGCTGAGGGGTGACAGAGGATGCTGAGGGGTGACAGAGGATGCTGAGGGGTGACAGAGGATGCTGAGGGGTGACAGAGGATGCTGAGGGGTGACAGAGGATGCTGAGGGGTGACAGAGGATGCTGAGGGGTGACAGAGGATGCTGAGGGGTGTCAGAGGATGCTGAGGGGTGTCAGAGGATGCTGAGGGGTGACAGAGGATGCTGAGGGGTGACAGAGGATGCTGAGGGGTGACAGAGGATGCTGAGGGGTGTCAGAGGATGCTGAGGGGTGTCAGAGGATGCTGAGGGGTGACAGAGGATGCTGAGGGGTGACAGAGGATGCTGAGGGGTGACAGAGGATGCTGAGGGGTGTCAGAGGATGCTGAGGGGTGTCAGAGGATGCTGAGGGGTGTCAGAGGATGCTGAGGGGTGACAGAGGATGCTGAGGGGTGTCAGAGGATGCTGAGGGGTGTCAGAGGATGCTGAGGGGTGTCAGAGGATGCTGAGGGGTGACAGAGGATGCTGAGGGGTGACAGAGGATGCTGAGGGGTGACAGAGGATGCTGAGGGGTGACAGAGGATGCTGGGGGGTGTCAGAGGATGCTGAGGGGTGACAGAGGATGCTGGGGGGTGTCAGAGGATGCTGAGGGGTGCTCTGGAGTCGTGGGGTGCTCATGTGTCAGAGGATGCTGAGGGGTGACAGAGGATGCTGAGGGGTGACAGAGGATGCTGAGGGGTGACAGAGGATGCTGAGGGGTGACAGAGGATGCTGAGGGGTGACAGAGGATGCTGAGGGGTGACAGAGGATGCTGAGGGGTGACAGAGGATGCTGGGGGGTGTCAGAGGATGCTGAGGGGTGACAGAGGATGCTGGGGGGTGTCAGAGGATGCTGAGGGGTGACAGAGGATGCTGAGGGGTGACAGAGGATGCTGAGGGGTGACAGAGGATGCTGAGGGGTGACAGAGGATGCTGGGGGGTGTCAGAGGATGCTGAGGGGTGTCAGAGGATGCTGGGGGGTGTCAGAGGATGCTGAGGGGTGACAGAGGATGCTGAGGGGTGACAGAGGATGCTGGGGGGTGTCAGAGGATGCTGAGGGGTGACAGAGGATGCTGAGGGGTGACAGAGGATGCTGAGGGGTGTCAGAGGATGCTGGGGGGTGTCAGAGGATGCTGAGGGGTGACAGAGGATGCTGGGGGGTGTCAGAGGATGCTGAGGGGTGACAGAGGATGCTGGGGGGTGACAGAGGATGCTGAGGGGTGACAGAGGATGCTGAGGGGTGACAGAGGATGCTGAGGGGTGACAGAGGATGCTGAGGGGTGACAGAGGATGCTGAGGGGTGACAGAGGATGCTGGGGGGTGTCAGAGGATGCTGAGGGGTGACAGAGGATGCTGGGGGGTGTCAGAGGATGCTGAGGGGTGACAGAGGATGCTGAGGGGTGACAGAGGATGCTGAGGGGTGACAGAGGATGCTGAGGGGTGACAGAGGATGCTGGGGGGTGTCAGAGGATGCTGAGGGGTGTCAGAGGATGCTGGGGGGTGTCAGAGGATGCTGAGGGGTGACAGAGGATGCTGAGGGGTGACAGAGGATGCTGGGGGGTGTCAGAGGATGCTGAGGGGTGACAGAGGATGCTGAGGGGTGACAGAGGATGCTGAGGGGTGTCAGAGGATGCTGGGGGGTGTCAGAGGATGCTGAGGGGTGACAGAGGATGCTGGGGGGTGTCAGAGGATGCTGAGGGGTGACAGAGGATGCTGGGGGGTGACAGAGGATGCTGAGGGTGACAGAGGATGCTGAGGGGTGACAGAGGATGCTGAGGGGTGACAGAGGATGCTGAGGGGTGACAGAGGATGCTGAGGGGTGACAGAGGATGCTGGGGGGTGTCAGAGGATGCTGAGGGGTGTCAGAGGATGCTGGGGGGTGTCAGAGGATGCTGAGGGGTGACAGAGGATGCTGAGGGGTGACAGAGGATGCTGGGGGGTGTCAGAGGATGCTGAGGGGTGACAGAGGATGCTGAGGGGTGACAGAGGATGCTGAGGGGTGTCAGAGGATGCTGGGGGGTGTCAGAGGATGCTGAGGGGTGACAGAGGATGCTGGGGGGTGTCAGAGGATGCTGAGGGGTGACAGAGGATGCTGGGGGGTGTCAGAGGATGCTGAGGGGTGTCAGAGGATGCTGGGGGGTGTCAGAGGATGCTGAGGGGTGACAGAGGATGCTGAGGGGTGACAGAGGATGCTGGGGGGTGTCAGAGGATGCTGAGGGGTGACAGAGGATGCTGAGGGGTGACAGAGGATGCTGAGGGGTGTCAGAGGATGCTGGGGGGTGTCAGAGGATGCTGAGGGGTGACAGAGGATGCTGGGGGGTGTCAGAGGATGCTGAGGGGTGACAGAGGATGCTGGGGGGTGTCAGAGGATGCTGGGGGGTGTCAGAGGATGCTGAGGGGTGACAGAGGATGCTGAGGGGTGACAGAGGATGCTGAGGGGTGACAGAGGATGCTGAGGGGTGACAGAGGATGCTGAGGGGTGCACAGGTGTCAGGATGCTGAGGGGTGCTCTGGAAGAACTGCAGCGGGGAGTTTGGCAGAAGCACTCGGCTATGTATTAAAGGGCACAGATCTTCAGATTTGTCTCCTGATTGGCTCAGTGATGGTTTTATTTGGAGTTTCCTGAACTTGTATAAAGTGAAGACGGAGGACATCGTGTGGATTGTAGTCCTGAGATCTGATCATGAAGGTTTCCATCCATATTAATGGTTTGTCTTTGTGTACAGCTGGGGGTCCTCAGGCCATCGTCCTGCAGCAAGCCGTCCTCCCGGTGGTGGACCATGAACAATGCACCAAGCCGGACTGGTGGGGGGATTTCATTCTTCCATCTCTACTCTGTGCTGGAGGACAGGGCCAGGAAGCCTGCAGTGTGAGTTTCCAAACGTGTCGCCTGTCTGAAAGTCATTGCCTGCCCCCCCCCCCCCCCCCCCCACCCAAAAGACCTTTTTTTTTTTTCTTCACACTATATGGCCAAAAGTATGTGACCCCCCCCCTCCAATGTCGGAGTTCAGGTTTCTCCAGTGAAGGGTCCTGGTAATCCTCCATCATGCAATTGTTCTCTTCCAGCTTCATGGTAACATTTTGGTGAAGACCATTTTCTGTTCCAACATGACCCCCCCTTGAGTACAAAGCCAGCTCATTAAAAACATGGGTGTGGAGGAACTCGAGTGTTCTGCACATCCAACTTGACATCTTTGGGATAAACTGGACTGTCAATTGTAAGCCAGGCCTTTTTTTGGTATCCAAAATGTGAGCCAGGTCTTCTCATCCAACATCAGCACATGACCTCACAAATGGGCACAAATTGTGGGAAGCCTTCCCAGAACAGTGGAGTCAGCTCCATAAATACATGGTGTGACCAGGTTGGTGTGGAGGAACTCGAGTGTCCTGCACAGAGCCCTGACCTCATCCCTACGGAACACCTTCTCAGAAGAGAGGTGGATATTATAGACACAAAGGGGAGAAACTCCATAATAATGGCCATGGATGGAGATTTGCACCTTCATATTAATGGCCATGGATGGAGATTTGTACCTTCATATTAATGGCCATGGATGGAGATTTGTACCTTCATATTAATGGCCATGGATGGAGATTTGCACCTTCATATTAATGGCCATGGATGGAGATTTGTATCTTCATATTAATGGCCATGGATGGAGATTTGTATCTTCATATTAATGGCCATAGATGGAGATTTGTATCTTCATATTAATGGCCATAGATGGAGATTTGCACCTTCATATTATTGGCCATGGATGGAGATTTGTATCTTCATATTAATGGCCATGATTTTGGTATTGGAAGCCGAACAACCTCCGATCCCTGACCTCAACCCCACTGGACACCTTTGGGATGAATTGGAATGTGGCCTGCAGGCCGGGTCTTTTATTTTTGGTGCCCAACGTGAGGTCTGATATGCAAGCCTGGTCTCCTCATCCAACATCAGTACCTGACCTCTATTGGGCACGAATTCCTAGAGACACCCCCAAAAAG
>JBBDGP010006065.1:0-27436 GCA_037952835.1 Lithobates septentrionalis | reverse complement strand
GGAAATCGTGCGATTTTTCAAAGCCGCATTTAGTTTTAAACAGGGGACTAAATGTATTTTTAAAAAGAAAGGGGCGTAAGTTCCCGAAATTTGTCCGGTTATCAACTTCAGCCTCTGTACAGCAAAGCTTAGAGATGGGAAGGGGAGAAGCAACACACAAGGAGCTCTTCATGTGTGCTCCAGTGAAAGGAGCATACAGATGGGAAGGGGCAAAAATGGCTCTCCTATATGTATTTTTCCAGTGTATTTTAGGGGTTTGTCTGGAGTTCAGTTTTTTTGTCAGATTAGTGAAAGTAACTACCCTCGCTCTCCAGAAATTGTCTGTGTGGCTTGCCTCAGATGGAAGCTGCTTTCTTAACTCATAAGTCACGTACCGGTTTTGAAAGAGACAAACCTTTTTTCTGTTCTCCCCTGTTTTCAATAAATTTCATGTTGGCATGAAAACTTGGTTTGATCTTTTGCAGATATCCCCTTGTCAGTTGGAATTTTGGATCCCCGAGCTAGCCCAACACAACTAAACACTGTAGAGTTCCTGTGGGATCCGTCCAAACGAGTGTCTGCTAACATTCAGGTACTACATACCGCCTTCCATGGGGGAAAAGATGTTTGAGAGAAAGATGAGCTCACTAAGAAGGAATGAGTGTAGTAGAACATGCAAATTTTACAGCCGCCGTCTCCTTGTGATCTGATGGCCTTAACCTTTTCTTTCCAAAATCTTTAACGTAGATTTTTTTTTTTTTTTTTTTTTTTTTTTTTTTTACAAAGGCTTATTTCACTGCTTGCCGCCCGGCCACGGTACAATTACTGCGACAGGGCGGCACCGGGAGATTGCATGATGTACATCACCCAGCCTGTTTCCGGGTTAGGGGGTGTGCACCCCTTTGCTAATCCATACTGTCACTGACTACCACATTATTTTTTCAGCAGGTCCCAGCCAATGATTTCTGCCCGAGACCTGCTGATCGGCTGTAGCCAATCACAGCAGAGCCCTGTGTGTTTTACATTCACACAGGGCTCTGTACACAAATCAACGATCTGGCTGTTTATTCTCCTTGCTTTGCAGGGAGAAAAAGCCAGATCTGTTGGTAAAAGCAGCACATTGCTAGGCACTCAGTTAACCCCTTGAGTGCCTTTTAGATGTTAACCTCTTCCCGGCCAGTGTCATTAGTGTCAGTGTACAGTATTATCACTGACCACTGTATCGATGACATCAGTGTCTCTTGGTGTCCATCCCAGATAGTGTCTGTTAGCGCCAGATTGCCCGCCACCCTTTCACAGTCACACTGATCACTGCATTACAGTATAATGTCTATAGCTGTGTAAATTTCAGTACATATCGCATAGTTTGTAGCCGCTCTAACTTTCACACAAACCAATTAATATACTTTTTATTGGGTGTTTTAATTTTATTTTTTGACGTGTAGCAGAATACATTTTGGCCTACATTTATGAAGAAATTTGATTTTGTTTTTAATATTTTTTTATTGCATATGATTTATGACAAAACAGAATTTTTTTTTTTTTCCCCAAAATGTTCGATCATTTTTTCCAGTTAAAACAAACCGCAGAGGTGATCAAATACCACCAAAACAAAGCTCTATTGTGCGATTTGGGTACAGCATTGCATGACCGCGCAATTACCAGTTAATCACTTCTGGGACTGCCCACTGTGTGTGTATATACGTGATTTAAATCCTGGGGTTATGGCATCTGCTAGCTGCCATAACTCCTGATATTTTGTTTTTTCATACAGCAGGCAAATAGGCACCCGATAAGTGGTCCCAGTGGCGGATTCGCCATGGGATCACCTCCTGCCACTTCCCAGTCGTTTCCCTGATTGCCAGAGCCGTCGGTAAAGGGGGGAAACATTCTGATCCCCCTTTAACGATGGGCAAGATGGCCCCCACTCGACTCTGCCCTTGGAGGACCAGAGCGATGTCAAACGTCCCTTTCGCCCTCCGGGATTAAAGGGCCAATTTATAAATGTTACAGTAAAATTACTTCTTTTTTTTTTTTTTTTTTTAAGTGTAAATGAGACATTTGAGGTCTCTTTGACCCCGGATATCGCTTTAAAAAAGGCCCTGTCCATGCTTATTTCTATTATAAGAGTTCCTTGTAATAGGAATAAAAGTGATCAAAAAAACATTTTTTTTTTTTTTTTTTTTTAAAGGGACAAAATAAAAGAATAAATAAGAAAAAAATTAAAGCACCCCGTCCCTCCGAGCTTGTACACAGAAGCGAATGCATACGTAAGTCGCACCCACAAACGGTGTTCAAACCACACATGTGAGGTATCGCCACAATGGTTCGAGCAAGAGCAATAATTCTAGCGCTACACCTTATCGGTAACTCTAAATGGGTGTGCTGTAAAATTTTTTAAACCTATGGAGATCAAGTACCGTAGTTTGTCGCCATTCCACAAGGGTGCACAATTTTAAAGCATGACAAGTTGGGTTCACATTATACAAAAAAAATGGGGCTAACTCTACTGTTACACTTTTTGAAATTTAAAAAAAAAAAAAAAGGTAATTTTTTCCCCCAAAAAAATGCGCTTGTAAGACTGCTGCCCAAATAGTGTGACAAAAGTATTGCAATGATCTCAAATTTATTCTCTAGGGTCTCTGCTAAAAAGAAAATATGCATATTTTTGGGGGATTCTAAGTAATTTTTTAGCAAAACTGATTTTAACTTGTAAACAGCAAATGTCAGAAATGGGCTTGGTCCTTAATTGGTTAAAGTGGCGGAGTGCTGAATAGCAAAAAACGGTCTGGTCTTGAAGGAGGGGGTAAAATCTTCCAGAGCTGAAGTGGTTTACTTTGTATAATTAACTTTTTTAAATTTTGTATTCTTCATCTATAGGTACATTGTATTAGCACAGAATTCACCCCGAGGAAGCATGGCGGGGAGAAAGGCGTTCCTTTCCGAATTCAGATTGATACATTTAAGCAGAGTGAGAGTGGAGAATACACAGAACATTTGCACTCAGCCAGCTGCCAAATCAAGGTTTTTAAGGTAAGCGTCCTTCCTTGGAGGAGGCTCTTTTATTGATCCCGCCATGTTTAGTTTTTTTTATCCTTAACTCCATCCTAAGGAAATGATGTCTTCAAAGAATTGTACAGTTTGCTGAACATCTAAGGAGGTTCTGTCTAATGGGGTCTTCATAGCTGTAAGAGCAACACCTGTGGAAAGGCAAGCCTGCTTCCATCACATTCACCTTAAATGGAAGCAGATTCACTGTCCACAGAAGATAAACCTTTTAGGAATTACACAATACCTCAGCACTGCAAGGCATTCATGAGCCGCTGTACAGTGACTACATGATCCCCCCTCCCTACAACATCCAAGGAGGTTTCCAAAAATTTTTAAAGAACCTTTTGCTGTAGCTTATGCTGAAATTCTTCCTGACTTTGCATTATAGGAAATTCTTTTGGCCTTTTTTTTCCTGAAAATATATTTAAAGAGGAGCTCCAGTCTCCCTCAAAAAAAAAAATTAAACAGCAGCTACAAATACTGTAGCTGCTGACTTTTCATATAAGGACACTTACCTGCGCCTGGATCCAGCGATGTCCTCACCCGAGCTGATTCTTCATTCTGCTTTGGGTGCAGGCGCCAGCATCTTTACTAAGGGAAACCAGCAGTGAAGCCTTGTGGCTTTACAGCCGGCCTCTATCTGCGCATACGCGAGTTATGCTGCCCTTTCTTTTATTGGTCCCGCAGTCTTCTGCAATCTGTCCCAGAAAGCTGCAAACTTCCGCGGCCATCTGACCGGACGTGGGGGAGCGAGTACCTGTCAAAATTGGGTAGAGAGGAGGAGGAAGAGCGGCACATTCCCTTTTGCTTGAAGTTCCACTTTAAATGTGTGTTTAATTTATTTTTTTTTTGTTTTTTTTTTTACTCTAAATCTGAATACTTCTTGAAATGAGGTTGTAACAAGTTAACATTTCCCTGAAGATCATCTTTAAAGTGAACTACCCATACAGTGGAGCTCCCCTCCACGCTACAAGGGTTAAATGTCTTTTTTTGTCTAGGGTACCATTAAAAAAATATAACCAAGTAGGATGTCACACACCCTACTAAGCTAAGCAGGGCAATAACTTCTCCGCAGGATGTGGAAACCTTGCAAAAAGATCTGAACAAATTAATGAGGTGGGCAACTACATGGCAAATGAGGTTCAATGTAGAAAAATGTAAAATAATGCATTTGGGTGGCAAAAATATAATACAATCTATACACTGGGGGGAGAACCTCTGGGGGTAATCTAGGATGGAAAAGGACCTGGGGGTCCTAGTAGATGATAGGCTCAGCAATGGCATGCAATGCCAAGCTGCTGCTAACAAAGCAAACAGAATATTGGCATTAAAAAGGGGATCAACTCCAGAGATAAAACGATAATTCTCCCGCTCTACAAGACTCTGGTCCGGCCGCACCTGGAGTATGCTGTCCAGTTCTGGGCACCAGTCCTCAGGAAGGATGTACTGGAAATGGAGCGAGTACAAAGAAGGGCAACAAAGCTAATAAAGGGTCTGGAGGATATTAGTTATGAGGAAAGGTTGTGAGCTCTGAACTTATTCTCTCTGGAGAAGAGACGCTTGAGAGGGGATATGATTTCAATGTACAAATCCCGTACTGGTGACCCCACAATAGGGAGAAAACTTTTTCTCGGAAGGGAGTTTAATAAGACACGTGGCCACTCATTAACATTAGAAGAAAAGAGGTTTAATCTTAAACTATGTAGAGGGTTCTTTACTGTAAGAGCGGCAAGGATGTGGAATTCCACAGGCGGTGGTCTCAGCAGGGAGCATCGATAGTTTAAAAAAACTATTAGATGATCACCTGAACGACTGCAACATACAGGGATATACAATGTAATACTGACATATATTCACACATAGGTTGGACTTGATGGACTTGTGTTTTTTTTTCAACCTCACTATGTAACACCAAACAGCCAAAACCCCAAGTGAATTAAAAAGCGGTTTAAGCTCCTCCCAGGCCTTGCCACTGATGCTTTTCACCCCATCCAAAGGGCTTAGTAACTATGGGTGGGATAAAATGCATCAACGGGCATGGCCTGGCAGGAGCCAGGCTGAAGCTGCTTTACATTCACCAAGTGTTTTTGCTGTTCAGTGTGCCGGATTTTTGCTTTTATATAAATTTGAGTGTGTTGGGGATGGGTTCCTTGGACGCCGGCACCCGCTGGCAATGAGAGTCACTGGATGGGCTTGGATGGGCGCTTGGAGCCACGCTGTGAAAGGTTCAGATGAGGTCACCATTAATTCCCCGCTCCTGCAAACTTTTCCTTTTGTGCGAGTGGTCCCCTGAAATCTTTTCAGTGCTCTGTCGGTATCACTATGACTTTGTCGCATGCAGGGCGGGCAGTCCTACATTATAAGTGAGGAAATTGAGGGCCTGCCCCCTACCTGGAACATAAGAGGGGAGCACTGGGAAAGTGGGCTGGAGGGGAAAGGGGGATGAGGAATAGTAAGTAGAAATTGCATTTGAAAGCACACTAGACAAAAATCAGAATTTAAGTTCAGCTTAAAGCGATATTACAGGCAAGTCTTTGTTTAAAAAAAAAACAAAACTATACTTGCCTACTGTGTAATGGTTTTGCACAGATCAGCCCCGATCCTCTTCTCGGGTCCCCCGCCAGTGCCCCTGGCCCCTCCCTCCTGCCGAATGTCCCCAGAGCAAACCGCTTGCTATAGGGGCACCTGAGCAGACTTGCTCCTGAGCAGCTGCTCTGTGTCAATTCACCCATGGAGCTGCGGTGTGGCTCCGCCCACTCACTGGCTGGGATTGACAGCAGCGGGAGCCAATGACTCCCGCTGCTGTCTTAGCCAGTGAGGAGGGAATCGCTGGAGACCTGAGGCTCTCCTGCACTTTGCTGGATTGAAATGTAACTCAGGTAAGTATTGGGGAAGGCTGCAAGAAGCTTCTGCACACAGGATTTTTTTACCTTCATGCATAGAGTGCATGAAGGTAAAAACCTTGAGCCTTTAGAACCAGTTTAATGGATGTTCAAAATCTTTGTATACAGTATAGAATGGGTTAGACCCCTCCATTAACATTTTATTGCTCTGTGTCCCCGCTGGACAGGTTCACCCTTTTAATTTGTCCTGGTGTTGTCAAGACAAAGTAATAGGAATTCAGAATTTTACAGTTGTCATCACCAGCCCTGTCAGCTGGTGACATCTGTCTTTGGGGAATTCCCCCTTTACACAAGACTTCCTTTTGTGTCTCCAGAGCAGGAAGTGAAAAGGAACGGGAACAGATGAGGGACACCGCAAAGTAGACTTGGGTTAACCCTTTCCCTACACTATCCAAAACTTAAGATAAAAGCTTTTCTTAAAATATGTTAACATTTGATAGGTGCCGATTCCTCCTGTATTGTACGGTTTGCCCCAATGTTGTAAAGCACTGTGCAAACGGCACTATATAAATCCTGTATAAGAATAATAATAATGTCCATGGGAAGTCTCATTCTTGTCTTGCAAATTTGTCCAGCCTAAAGGAGCAGACCGGAAACAGAAGACGGACCGAGAGAAGATTGAGAAGAGAAATGAGCAGGAGAGGGATAAATACCAAGCATCCTACGATACCACTATCCTGATAGAGGTGTGAATTACTAATGAACTTGGCTTATTCTACAGGACATTACTCTGTGAAGGTCTAGATGGCTGTGTTTAACCCTTTTGCTGCTGGAGCCTTTTTTATTGCACATCTCAAAATGCTGGACTTTTTTCTTAATGTCAGGAAAGTAAGAGTGCTTGGAGATGCAGCAAAACCAGGATCAGAGGGGGTGCATAGAAAAGGTTTTTCTGTCCAGCAAAAATAAAAAGTTCAGGACTTTACGATTATTTTTTTTTTTTTTTTAATCTCCTAGATGCTGCATCTGTCCCCTGCCGCCTCTAAGACCAACAACTGAGCGCTCGCAGACCGCTAATTGCTCAGTTCTCAGTCTTCAGTCAGCAAGATAGGTGGTGACTGTCGGTCACTGGCTCTCTGCTCTGCCCCTCCAGTGCTCACTGACGTATCGAGCTGCGGAGGTGAATGGCTAGCTCAGGCTGAGCCAGCTGCAGGTCAGGAATCTGTGTGGATCCTGACTTTCCTGACTTTAAAGTGCAAGTTCACATTTACAGAAAAATCTGTAAGGAAAACTTGCACCCCCCCCAGGCACCCTGACTTGTGTGGGGCTCTCCTGTTATGAGTCCCGGTATAGCCACTTCAGGTCTTCCGGGGCTTAGAAACCCCCTCAGCATTCACGTGCCTTCCCCGCTGACAGGGACAGGCTACGCGGCTTCTGATTGGTCGGCGCCACCCACATGACGGTGCTGACCAATTAAAATGGTCTGAAATGTTCCTCCTGACGGGGGTACGTTTTGGAGATTCAGCTGCGGGGATTTCTAAGCCCCAGACCCCTGAGGCGGTTATACTGGGGCTCAGAATAGGAGATCGCTGCAATCCAGATCAGCGGGACTGGGGGGGGGGGGGGGTGAGGAGGGGGTCCTGTGTAAGTTCACCTTACAGATTTTTCTGTAAAGTTGAACTTACCCTTTAAAGTCATAGCCTAGGTTAGTGATGTCAGCCAGCATTAGCCCGGTGTCTCCAGAATGGGAGATCACTGAAATTCATGTCAGGGGGACTGGGGACGGTGGGGGGGTGAGGAGGGGAGGGGTGGGGTCCTGTGTAAGTTCACCTTACAGATTTTTCTGTAAAGGTGAACTTGCCCTTTAAAGCCATAGCCTGACTCGGTCCATCATTAATCCGTTGTCGGCTGAACACGGGCCACAAAAGTTTTGGCCCTACTTCTCTAATAGTAGACGGCTTGTTTTGCTCCTGGGCAGAACTTCTAGCAGGATTACAGGTGGTTAGCTTTATAGAACTGTCAAGTCGTTTTACTCTCCTTTTTACATCTTTCCTCCCTCCTTTAGCCTCTGGCGTTTTTGTAGAGGAAGGTCAAATTGGAACTAAAACTTTTTTTTTTTTTTTTTTTTTTTTTTTTATGCCAAGTGTCAAGTATTTAGGGTAACATGGATTTCTTTTTAAGAATACTATTGGAGAAAATGTAAGGGTTCCTTATACATGACTGGTCTATATATGCTGTCAATCCTGGACACCTACACAGACTATATATGTTCTGGATCTTTACTTTTATGGTGTAGGCAGGATTCTAGAGCCTCATACACACTGGGCGTTTGCCCAGCATTTAAGCGCCTTTCCCTGGGAGGAGTTTAGGTGCGTTTTTTTTTTTTCTTTTGTTTTTTTTTTAAAGTGCGTCAATCGCTTGGGTGTATATTCATTTAATCGGCGATGCCGCTCCTGCACTGGTAGTGGGGTGATTTGTTTTGGGTTTTTTTTTCTGTTTTTTTTTGCTTCTAAACGCCCCTGCCTCTGAATGTCTGTATGGATACAGACTAACATTGGGGGACGTTTAAAGGCAGGGAAATAAAAATGCAAGACCCCTCTAGAAGCAGTGTGCATGAGTCCTTAAATCTTTCAATCTTCTAATTTTGCAGTGTTCTCCATGGCCAGATATTCCGTGTCAGTCAAATTCATCATCTTCTCCTGGCTACAACAGCTCTCCAAACAGCTTCGGGATAGGAGATGGGTATGGATTTTTTTTTCGTAATGTATTTTCTGCATAAAACATGTATGTTAACATGCAATGTACTGAGACTTTACACATTGCGTCCCTTCACTGCGTATAAAACTGAGGAGATCCAGTTAAAGAAATGTCACCCAACCACCCCCCCTCCTTTTTTTTTTTTTTTTTCCCCTTCGCTTACCCGATGCTGGGCTGAGCACGTTTCAGATATTCACCCAAACAGCAGATCCAGCATTGTCCTGCTCAAAGCCTCTTCTCAGCAACTTTGGCGACGATGTGACATCGGAAGGCTGCACCGGCTCATCCGGGTTCTGGTGCAGCCTTCTGATGACATCCTGCAAGACCCACCTACCTCCTCTGTTAGTAAATAGGGTGATGTGCAGGGCTCCTGGAGCCTCCTGGGATATGAATGTCACATCTCAGCAGGCACAGGGGGAACCAACATAATTTACCGAGGTGAATGACGTAGGATGGTGGGCAGTCAAATTACTCCTTAAAGTGTGTATGGCATACCCCTTCAACAGAAGTCGGTCTGGCTGCTTACACACAGGGCCGAATGACGGCTGGATTGTATGGACCTGCCCAATATTCAGCCCATGTGTAGTGGGCATGAAGTGGTGGAACCATATGCTAAAAGTAAGATTGAGGGTGGGGTGAAGTGTGATGGTTTGGTAATGAATACATGTAAAAGGTGTGGTAGGGGCAGAGATGAGGCAGTAATATAAAGAAGGGGCATAGGGGACTAGGAATATGGGAAAGTGGGTGTAGGTAGGCTGCGGGGGAAGAGTGGACGGAGCAAAAAGGGGAAGGTGGGAATTGGAACAGGAGAAGGGTATGTTTCTGAAATCTTGCTCAACCTGTCCGTCCGTCCGTCCCCCCCCCATGCATGAAGAGTGACGCACTACTTGTTCTAGAACTGTGTAGCAAAAACTTCCAGTCGTGTGTGTATATATTTCCCTGATGCCTCCTGTTTGTATACAGGAGACGCTGCTGCGCAGTGTCCTGGGCTGCCTAATAGTTTTGTAGAGCAAAGGGCAAGCTCGCTTGCATCATGCCTTAACAGAAGCCTAGGTGTGTCAGCGATTCGTGGGGTTTGATGTCTTGCTCAGCCCTGCAGGTGTTCAGCACCTCTCCTGTGGACAGCGACGCGCCACGATCGTGTTACCAGTCCTAATTCTTCTTGTGGAATCCTGTTTCTAGTTTGTCATTTTTCTTGTTTCAGCAACTGTTCTCCAACCCCTCCGGTGGAGCAACCTCCTGTCAGAAATGAGGTAAATATGCTTGAAATGTGGGACCTTTAACACGCAGCAAAAGTGCTGACCTGTCAACCAGGTTCATACAAGTCCCTTTGTGTTTTCCGCTCCCTTTTAGAACACTTGTTTAAATGAGAACTAAAGTCACATTCCTGACCTTCAGTATTAATAAAGAACATTATTTCCTGATTCTAAACGCTGTATTTTTTATATAGTATACTTTGTGTGTCCTGCAGCTGCTTTTTTTTTTTTTTTTTTTTTTTTTTTTTTCCTGCTTTTCTGGCTCCTAAAAGCCTGCAGATTGGGGGTGGTGGGTAATGTCCGCATTCTACCTATTTCAAAACATCACCCGTGTTTTTTTTGCAGTGCCCCCAGTCACTATACTGCTGTCTAGGCTAAAGCCTCCTAGACCAGTGATGGCGAACCTCGGCACCCCAGAGGTTTTGGAACTAAATTTCCCATGATGCTCATGCACTCTGCAGTGTAGTTGAGCATCATGGGAAATGTAGTTCCAAAACATCTGGGGTGCCAAGGTTCACCATCACTGCCCTAGACCAAGGCGAAGATTAAGTGACCTGTCGTCATGTACACATTTGCTGTCAGTGAATCTGAATGGGGGCTACAAAGGGAGATATTGCAATGGAAGAATGAAATTTAGTCGCAGACCTAAAATAAAGCAGATGGGGTACTCTGGAACAATCCAAAGGTTTTTATGGACCCTATATATTTACAACAAAGTTAAAGAAAACAGGATGAGTTTGTGTGTATGTATATATGTGTATGTATATATGTGTATGTATATATGTGTATGTATATATGTGTATATGTATATATGTGTATGTATATATGTGTATGTATATATGTATATATGTGTATATGTATATATGTATATGTGTATATGTGTATATGTGTATATATATATATATATATATATATATATATATATATATATATATATATATATATATATATATATATATATATATATATATATATTTACCATTTTTTATTTTTATATATATATAATGTTGCGCCGATACCGAGTATTTGCACAAGTATCGGTACTCGTGCAAATGCACTGATACCTGAAACCGATACTTTTAGGCTCGGTTCTTTGAGCTGTCAGTGGGGATGAACAAATGTTACTCTGTTTAACCCCTTATTAACCCTTAATTTACGCCAATCGGCCTTAACTCCCTTAATTTCCTTCCTGCTTTTTTTTTTTTTTTTTTTTTTTTTTTTTTCACGTCCATTTTATAAACGATAAACAACTTTTTTCTTTTTTTGTTTGCTTTGTTAGTGAATATTTTCAAACACACACAATCACATTGTCTGATTTGAAAATAATTTATTTGCAAATTATGGTGGAAAAATAAGTATTTGGTCACCTACAAACAAGCAAGATTTCTGGCTCAGACCTGTATCTTTAAGAGGCTCCTCTGTCCTCCACTCATTACCTGTATTAATGGCTCCTGATTGAACTTGTTATCAGTATAAAAGACACCTGTCCACAACCTCAAACAGTCACACTCCAAACTCCACAATGGTGAAGACCAAAGAGCTGTCGAAGGACACCAGAAACAAAATTGTAGACTTATACCAGGCTGGGAAGACTGAATCTGCAATAGGCAAGCAGCTTGGTGTGTAGAAATCAACTGTGGGAGCAATAATTGTAAAATGAAAGACATACAAGACCACTGATAATCTCCCTCGATCTGGGGCTCCACGCAAGATCTCACCCCGTGGGGTCAAAATGATCACAAGAACGGTGAGCAAAAATCCAAGAACCACACGGGGGGACCTAGTGAATGACCTGCAGAGAGCTGGGACCAACGTAACAAAGGCTACCATCAGTAACACACTACGCCAACAGGGACTCTGATCCTGCAGTGCCAGATGTGTCCCCCTGCTTAAGCCAGTACATGCGCGGGCCCGTCTGAGGTTTGCTAGAGAGCATTTGAATGATCCAGAAGAGGACTGGGAGAATGTCATATGGTCAGATGAAACCAAAGTAGAATTGTTTGGTAGAAACACAACTTGTGTTTGGAGGAGAGAGAATGCTGAGTTGCAACCAAAGAACACCATACCTACTGTGAAGCATGGGAGTGGCAACATCATGCTTTGGGGCTGTTTCTCTGCAAAGGGAACAGGACAACTGATCCGTGTACATGAAAGAATGAATGAATGGGGCCATGTATCGTGAGATTTTGAGTGCAAACCTCCTCCCATCAGCAAGGGCATTGAAGATGAAACGTGGCTGGGTCTTTCAGCATGACAATGATCCCAAACACACCACCCGGGCAATGAAGGAGTGGCTTCAGAAGAAGCATTTCAAAGTCCTGGAGTGGCCTAGCCAGTCTCCAGATCTCAACCCCATAGAAAAGCTTTGGAGGGAGTTGAAAGTCTGTGTTGCCCAGCGACAGCCCCAAAACATCACTGCTCTAGAGGAGATGTGCATGGAAGAATGGGCCAACATACCAGCAACAGTGCGTGACAACCTTGTAAAGACTTACAGAAAACGTCTGACCTCTGTCATTGCCAACAAAGGATATATAACAAAGTATTGAGATGAACTTTTGATATTGACCAAATACTTATTTTCCACCATAATTTGCAAATAAATTCTTTCAAGAATCAGACAATGTGATTGTCTGGATTTGTTTCCACATTTTGTCTCTCATAGTTGAGGTATACCTATGATGACAATTACAGGCTTCTCTCATCTTTTTAAGTGGGAGAACTTGCACAATTGGTGGATGACTAAATACTTTTTTGCCCCACTGTATATAAACAGATTAACATATTTACACATTTCACACTAAAAAAGCGCAAAATTAAAAAACAAAATCAATTTATTTCATTTTGTAAATGACTTTTCAATGCTTTGTACCATTGCTGACAGCTGAAGTGTAAACAAAACAGTTGCGGTAGGTATCGGTAATTGGTATCGGCGAGTACTTAAAAAAAAAAAAAAAGCATCGGTGCATCCCTAATAAAAAATAATCTATAGATAGATATATATTTTAAAATGTGTATTTTTTTTCTCTTTAGTTACACAGGATATGTGCTTTAATCACCCCAGTAATGATATTTTTTTACATTTTTTTCTCCCAATAGAAAGCGTCTCCATTTAACAATGAGGCTTGGAATCAGGAGGAGAAAGGAAAGGTAACTTCAGTTTTACTTGAACAACGTAATGTTCGGAGGTTGTGAAGGTCCCTAATGTGTAACATTCTAACTGTAGTGCTTTCTTTTGTGCAGTATCTTGTGCCGTCTGCATCCATACAAGATGTACAACATTGGCTGCAACGCAATAGGTTTCCTCAGTATTGCAGACTTCTGTCTAGTTTCTCAGGTATGCAAAATGTCTCATGTGGCTTTTTTTTCTAAACATACTTTTATAGAGAATCTTGGTGGCCAAACAGTCACATGGAGAAGGAATACATTTATACTGGTTAAATTTCAACACCATCTGGCATGGAGCGTTCTTACTTTAGACATTGGGCTTAGGACAGAACGCCAGGAACGCAAGTTTTCGGGCACTTATCCCTAAACAAGACCAAGCGTTCAGCCCTCTCCAGATGCAGCCTACTCTAGACTCGGGGCTGGACGTTGCACCTATGCCTCCTGGGTACACAAACTCTGGGAGGGCTTCACAGCAGCTAGAACCCTCTGTGCAAGGGGCCTTGGGCCTCTGGCCTTGTGTGGTGTAACAGCAAAATTAAAGTGGTACCTGCAGGGTAAAGGCATAATGTGCTAGTATGCATTGCATACTAGCACATTATATTAAACTTGCTTTAAAACGAAGCCCTTCCAGCTCCGAGATGTCAGCTGCAGGTGCTCTCCTCTTCAACCAGTCTTGCTTTCGGGTTATTGGACTCCAGCTCTGTGACTGGCCGGAGCTGCGATGACGTCACTCCCCCACATGCGAGCGGGACCTGCCGTTTATGACACATGGCCACCCGGGCCGTTTGTTCACGGCGCATGCGCCAGCGATGTCACTGGCTGCATGTACAGTAAACGTTGCCTAAACGCCGCACATTTAGGAGAGATTTACACTACCTATCGGTAAGCCGTATTATAGGCTTACCTCTAGGTAAAAGTCAGAGATGGGAGTTGACTTCCACTTTAATGCATTTATAGGCAGGGTGGGGAAGCTTATAATCATTGTATGCAAACCTTATCAACACACTTATATTTTGTTAAATATACTACTGAAAACGTGTTAACCATTCGATAGCAGCAATAAAAAACCTCTACAAACTCGGCAGTGCCTAAAAATGGCGAACTGAGCATGTGCAGAGCAGGGCGAGACGGTGTATTGCTGGATTTTAAACAGTATAGGTACTTATTTTTAATATATTACAACGCTATACCTGCAATAGGGGCCAGCCCAAAGTGATCTGGCAGGACTTAATTTCCTGACTAAAGTTCCACCTAAAAATCTAATTTTTTTTTTTTTTCCCGACTGCGATCGCCCATAAAGAGGGGAAATATCTCAGCAAGATAATAGGAAAGCAAGTGAAAATCTAACAAAGCATTTAACCTTTACTGGCTAACGTAAAATAAAAGTTGGGCTTTTAAATGCTTAGATCAGGAGAATGCAGAAAAGCTTTGCTAATTTTTTTATAAGCGATATTATAGTCTCTTCCTTAACCGCGGAGGGTGAGTGGACACAAGTCCCCCTTTGTGCTGACTCGCACAGACTTCCCATGGAAGGCTTTTTGGATCTCCCCCAGTATCTTTTGGATCATCCCCAGTATCTATGGAGGATTACTGTTTATAGCATCTTTCATGTTACTATGAAAATGTCTGACTTCTCTGTAACTGATTCTTATTAGCCTGTCAAACTGTGAGGAGTGTCCTTGGCAGAACATTGCTGGCACACTCGAGAGGACATTCGTTGCACAACATTTGGATGAACGGGTGGAACAAAACTGCCAAACTTGATTTAGAACCCACACCTTTATAGACACAGCTCTTTATTAAGATTAGATAATGTCATGCCAGTTGCTTGTAGTTAGGGACTTGTAGTTCCATTGGCAGGTGGCCTTGTGTGCCAGATGGGACTTGGGCTACAGCAGCTTTTAGGCTGTAAATGGCAAATTGCTGGATGGAAGATGTGTGTGTGTGTATATATATATATATATATATATGTATATATATATATATATATATATATATATATGTATATGTATATATATATATATATATATATGTATATATATATATATATATATGTATATGTATATATGTGATATATATATATATATATATATGTGATATATATATATACACACATATATATAAAAAAATTTTTTTTCTTTACAGGATAGTCTAAGTTCACTGTAGCATTTTCCCTTTCTTTGTGGTTTTCTAAGGGCTCGTTCACACTGGCTGTGCCCTCTGAGGGATTTGGATTGCTCTGCAGAGCATTTGACAGGCGGTGAGGAGTTGTATCACCGCCTCACCTCCTGCTTTAATTTCTCGAACCCTACACTAGCGCACTGTGACCGTGCGCACTGCACACAGTTGCATGACGCTTGCTGGGTGGCCCCATTCACTTAAATAAAAGGAGTTTGGCAAGTGCTATGCTTGCTGCAAGCAAGAGCCATGAAGCAAAGCTTTGCAGTGTGTGTGTGTAATTTAACGGAACAAATAAGTGAAGTTCATTGTTTACATACACTTTTTAAATAAAAAAAAATATATATTTTTTAGCAGAGACCCTAGAGAATAAAATGGCAGTCAATGCAATTTTTTTCACGTGACACGTTTGTGCAGCAGTTTTTCAAATGCAATTTAAAAAAAGTTATTGGTTTGTTGTTTTTTCCCCCATTATACTTGGGTGGATGCAGCATCTTTCCGATGCTGAATCTGTCCCCCGGCAGTCTCTGCACTGCACTGAGAACCGAACCATCGAACACCTCTGATGGCTCTGTTCTCTCAGCTCCCCGAGCAGAGCTTCTGCCTGTCAGTAAGCAGCTCTCCCTCCTGCTCTGCTCCTCCACGCTCATTGGATCGCTGAGCTGTGGAGGGGGCGGGGAGCGGCTTGCTGAGACAACAAGTCAAGGCACCGGGCGGATCCAGACTGCCAGAGTCGGGGTGACGCAGTGCCTTGACTGATCCGTATGACGTCCGCAGAGAGCGGACTTCAGAACGCTCTCTGCTTAAAACGGGTCACAGGAGTGCAAAACTAATTGCACTCATGTGACCCATAGGAGAAGCTCAGCCGAATGAGCTCAGGCTTGACTTCTCCTTTTAAAGAAAATACACTTTAATGAATTTCAATGCAAAAAACCCAATATATAACCCAACTTTTTTGGTAAAATATAAGATGTTACGCCAAGTAAACGGATGCCTAACATGTCGCACTTTAAAATTGCGCACGCTTGTGGAATGGAAACTACAATACTTAAAAAATCTCCATAGGCAAAGCTTTACACTTCTTTTTTTTTTTTTTTTTTTTTAAATGTATTTTTTTTACCGGTTTAGGGTTAGAGGACTAATGCTTTTTGATCTCGCTAGAACATTTGCAGCGATAACTCACATGTGCTATGAACAGTTTACATAAGCGTGCGTGACCTACGAATGCGTTTACCTCTGTGCAGGTTGACGGGTTCTTTAAAAAAAAAAAAGTGTACTTTTATTTTAGAAAAAATTTTTTATACTGTCCCTTTAAAAAAAAAAGTGATTGTTTTTATTGCTATAACAAGAGATGTAATCATCCCCTTGTGATAATAAAGCATGACAGGTCCTCTTTATGTAGACATCTGGGGTCGAAGACCCCACATGTCTCCTCTAACCCTTTAAAAACATTGATCTAATGCTTTCCGAAAAAAAAAATGGTTTACATCCCGGCCTCCAAGATCATATAGGTGAGGAAAGACTTATCTGGTCCCTCTTCACCTCTGTGGCCAGCGGTGCGAAGCGCCTGATCGTTTCCCAGGTTTGCTGGTTAGAGCGACCCTCTCCTGCCGCTTTTAAAAGCGATCGAGTGGTTAATTAGCTGCTCAGATGGCTTTTATCGGAGTATCGCCAGCTGCATAAAACGACTGCAGCCATAGACCTGGTAAACCGCATAGTATGTATATACGCATTGCAGTCTTAAAGTGGGTAAACTGTGTGGTCTAAGTCTCCTTAAAGTGAGTCAGCATTCACAGAACTGTGTTTAACTTCCTGGTATTGGAGCTGAAGGATATTTACCTGTTTTTACCTATTATAACTGTATTTGCTGATGGATTTTGTCCTGTGTTGAACTGTTGGGAGTATTCTGTTCATGTGACCACAGCAATTCTATTTCATTAGGTGCCGACTTGCTAAAGATGTCCAAAGAGGATTTCGTCCAAGTCTGTGGCCCCGCGGACGGGATCCGGCTCTTTAATGCAGTAAAAGGAAGGTTGGTATCTGTGTTGGCAGCCAAGTGATAACAGACAGGATTAAAGGCAGCTTCACATTGCCCCAGTGCACTCCCGATGTGCTTTGGGGAAAATGCAACTAACCTGTGGTTGCTCTTTCCCATAGACTTCTATAATGTCCCACGGTGGTGGTTTCAAAAAGCGCAACAAAGATGCAGCATGCAAGAGGTTTTTTTTTCTTTTTTTTTTTTTTCTTTCTAAAACCGCAGAACCTCATAGAAGTCTATGGGAAAGCGCAGCTAAACTGCAAGAAAATCCAAGGGTTGCAGCGCTTTAGCAAAAGCAGGGCAGTCCCCTAAAGGCAGAGCCTTTACTGAGAGAATTGGAGGCAAGCTTTGCTCACCTACCTACTAAATTTTAGTTGCCTTGCAGTCTGTGACCTCAGCACTTTTCTCAATTGCTGACCTGCAATGAGCAATGGAGGGGAGAAATGTCACAATCGTGAGACCCCTTTCACACTGGGGCAGTGGCGGTAAATCGCTGCTAGTTTTAGGGGCGCTTTACAGCTGTTATAGCGGTGTTTTTCGGCCGCTAGCGGGGAGCTTTTAACCCCCACTAGCGGCCGAGGAAAGGGTTAGCAGCGCTGCTGAATCGCTTTGCAGGCGCTTCGGCAGCGCTGCCCATTCATTCCTTGAGGGGCGCTTTACAGACCCTGAAAAGCGCCTCAGTGTGAAAGGGGTCTGAACCGCTAGCTTTTCACCTTAGACTTAGTCTTTAGTATACAATCTGTTTACTAAAATCCAAATGTAAAGCAAGTTCTTTAGTCATACGCAGCTCAATTAAAATAAGTGGCGATAGAATCCATTTGAATTTAAATGTCCTATTTATGATACATTTTGCAATTCTGTGCAAGTGTCACAGCGAATAATAAATGGCCTTATTCGTAGTTGCAGGAAAACATCCTCCTTCTTGGAATACTTATAGGTCTGATCCACTATGTGTGGAGTGCTGGTATCCTGACAGGAATACAACAAAAATCCATAATAAACACGCTACTCTTGGCCCTAGAGTAGCCTTGCCAATGTGTGGAAAGGAACAATGTGCATTTGCTAAAAGTGCAACCACATATCCAAGACAATAGTTTAAATATTTTTTACACACACCCCCAGCCCTTGTTCTGGATCAGTAACCTAAAGTGTTGAAGCAATGTTGGTCAGAAGATTTTATCAATGGCAACTGCTCCAAATTTAACTTGCCCTTTAAATGGCTCCTTTTTTTTTTTTCCCTCCCCCTTTGCCACAGGAATGTGAGGCCCAGACTGACTATTTATGTCTGCCATGAACCTGAACAAAACCGCATAAACCTGCAGCACAAACGGGACCTCAACGACACCTCTGTGTGTGGTAAGCGGTTTTGTTTCTGTACTGCAAAAATGGGTTATGCCATAGTTTCAAATTTGGAAAAAACGTCCAAGGAACTTGTGTGTTTGAGTAATGCCCCCAACTAGGTTTTGTCCTTAGATGTACTAATGTGAATTCAAAGATGGGTCAGTGAATCCATCTCTAGGGTAATATAAATATTTGGTATAACTGCTGTGCAACACAATTCTATTATCCTGGGGTTATGACAGGACGATGGCTGATCACCCCTCACTACATCTATGGTCATTGAAAAAAAAAAATTTAACATTTTTATCAGAGCTCTGCAATGCCTTGTTTTGTAGGGTTTCCCCAACGTCTCTCACTTGCCAAAAACCTCAATCCACACAGTGCTACATGTTAGAAATCATTTCCCTAAAGCAGAGTTCCAGCCGTTTCTGTCTTTTTTTTTTTTTTTTTAAAAGTCAGCGGCTACAAAAAAGTGTATCTGCTGACTTTTAATAAACACACTCACCTGTCCCACAGTCCAGCAATGCGGCCGTCCGAAGCCTCGCTCGGCGCCGGCATTACTACTGTGGGCACCCAGCTTGCGGCTTCACAGGCGGATGTGCATATCTCTCTGCACGTCCCGAATGGCCGGGCAATATTCTGGAACCTGTGATGTGTCCCTGAAGATTGCAGGGAGGGAGGGACTGCTTAGGTGGCCTGAGCAAAAGTGGGAGCCGAGTATCAGTCAAAACTAGGTTCCCCCCCCCCCCAAAAACGACCTTCCAAATGTGGCATGTCAGGGGGTCAGGATTCCTTAAAGCGGAAGTTCCACTTTTGAGTGGAACTCCACTTTAACCTTCCTTTCCCCTCCCTCTCACCTTCCCTTTCTTCCCTTTTTTTCTTTTACCCCACCCCTTTTTTTACATTTTTTTTTTCCCTTTCCTTCCCCCCCTTTCTTTCCTTCCCCCCTTTCTTTCTTTTCCTTTTTCCTTTCCTTTTTCCCCTTTTCCTTTATTTCCCCCCCTTTTTTTTTCCCCCCCTTTTTTTTTCCCCCCCTTTTTTTTTCCCCCCCTTCCCCCCCCCCCCCCTTTCCCCCCCCCCTTTTTTTCCCCCCCCCCTTTTTTTTCCTTTTTTTTTTTTTTATTTTTTTTTCCTTCCTCCCCTTTTTTTATTTATTTATTTATTTATTTTTTTTTTTTACCCTTGCCTTAGATACCACTAGTTTGAGAAGTATCAGTTTTGGAAAAAACATCCATACTCTCCTAGGTGAATGCTGCATCTGTCCCCTGCCACTTCTAAAATGAGTGAGCAATCAAAGACCGCTGATCTGAGCTTAGACTTGTCAGTCATTGGCTCTCTGCTCTGCCCCTCCAGCAGTCAATGAAGTGCTGGGATGAGGGGGCGGGAGCAGCTCATTCAGACTCTCAGCGGCTTTCTGAGATGCTGAGCCAGCTGCCAGTCAGGAATCTGGGTGAATACCGAAATTAAAATCTGGAGCCTTCCAGAGTCTAAACCTGCTGAATAACATCGGTGCACTTTAGCCTGCTGTCAGCTGAATACGGGTCACAGGAGTTAAGAATAAAGTGATCTACAGGAGAAATGGGGCAAAAAAAGAGCTATGCCCCCCCCCCTCCTCCTCTTTAAACTTGCACATTGTTCCAGTGACCCATATGGTTAATAAAAACTGGTCTTTTAGCTGGACTCCTCTGAAGGTATAAATGTGTCCTTGAAGCACCTTCTACTACCAAGTAATGGAATCTTGAGATTTCTGAAACCACACATCAGTAAAGAGCAGATATATTGTCTTTTTTTCATGCAACACATATGGCTGTTAGAAATGGTAAAAGAGTTTTAAAAAATCTTCCCCTCTCCCCAGGCACATCTTCGTCCTCGGGGGGACAACCAGACTTGTTTGTCGGGGGTTTCAGCAATTTTCCATCTGTCTTTTGCAGAAGTAATTCTAGGGTCCCTGGATCCAGTCAGACGGGTTTTCCCTATCACTGGTCAACAGTTTTGATCGTTATCCAGTCCTGCAGGCCACTAAATTCAGCTCTCCTCTTACAGAGCAGCCGCAGGCATCACTTGCTTACACATGACATGCTGGAGCAATGCTAAAATCCAGCGACTTGTGCAAACCATTCACAATTAAGATCTGATTTATATCGTTTGTAAACTTTTGTTCAGTCTATTGACACAAAACAGAAAAATTTGGTTGCATTTGATTTTTGCCTTCAAAAGAACTTTTCAGTCAATACCGATTCAAATCTCCTATTGATTTCTGAAAAATGATCTTTTGTGGAAGCAGATAAGCTAAGTAGATATAGAACATGTGGCTAGCATTGCAAAGTCAGCAAATATTTCAAACAGGTGTCATAAATCAGTAGAATGATTTACCTTGGGGGGGGGGCAGTGACTAGTAACCTACTGGTTATAAGAAGGTAGAGTTTCTTAAATGCAAACAAGTCTCAGTCACCCGCAGGGATATTGATCTATTTAGGCATGAAGCTCACATCTTTGCGGTTTCCCTCCCGTAGGAAAAAGAAAACGTCCCTGCAGGATTTCAGAAGTCGCAGCCCTCATGGGGAACCCCAAGCGCATTGTGGTTCCCAGTGTGGTGGCAACTTCCAGTGTGTGCGGCGTGCCATTAGGATTAATGACACCCGCACACGTTCCCGTGTATTTTTTTTTTTTTTCTGAGCGGGTGGTTGTGGCTGCAGGAACAGGTGAATCTTGCCTAACAGGTTAAACAGTCATGGACAGGCCAGATCCCCCTCAGATTTATTTTCAGGATAAATGTCAGGTTGGTTGCATTGTCACTTTTAAAAACCTTCTTTACCAATCTGTTCACCTTATCAGTGTTTCTGCCCTGTCATTAAATATGTTTTATGGGTGACGCGCTAAACTTGCCCTGCCCCAAAACCCTTTTATGTAAGCTTTATTTTGTCTCTGGAGCAATGACGTGTCTCTTGCACTTGTAGAGAAAGTTTAAGTTGTTGAAATTCCTGTAAGTCATAAGGTGTGCCCTTTTTTTTTTTTGTAAGGAATTTCACTATTTTTAATATAAGGGGGGGATATAGAGGAGATATTAGTGAAATGAAAATTTCAGAACTGAAAATTTAAAATGCACTTAACCGAAACCAAAATTTACGTTTATAAAAAAATATATATATTTTTATAAATGTATTCTACATTTTTAATTAATATTGTGAATTTAAATTAATATTTATTGTAGGCTGCTATTGGCACCTTTTTACGCGGCATTAAACATCCTGTGTTCCTTATTTTGACAGTTAAAAAAAACTGCACCAAAAACGCACAGCCCCTTTTAAAAGCATTAAAAGTGCAGTATAGACGCATCAAAAATGCACCCGTGTTACGTTTTTGATGCATTTTTTTTTTTTGTTTTTTATTCCCATGACCTTTGAAAAACACCATAAGTAAAAATCGCAAGTGTTTTCATCAGCCATTACTGGCACTTTTTTTTTTCTTTCGGCTCAATGCTGAAAACCCTATTTTCAGCTGATAATGTATGGAGGAGATATGGAGGAGATATGGAGGAGATATGGAGGAGATATGGAGGAGATATGGAGGAGATATGGAGGAGATATGGAGGAGATATGGAGGAGATATGGAGGAGTCTCCAAGTAAATGAAACTGCCATGTGTTCTGGTTTATCAGTAACCTGAGATTTGTTGGGATATAAAGTGACAAAAAATTATTGGAATGTTCTTTGATGGGCTTGTAGGCATCTGTAGCATAAAGTGTGGCATGAATGAGATACATGGTGAACCTGAGGGATAAGTGCTTTTAGATCATCCAGAAATTAGCCCCTCAAATATGCAGTCAGATCCTGCATGTGCTTTCTGATAGGGTTGTCTGGACTGAAAAAAATGACTAAGCCAAGACAGTTCACACACGCATGTTTCAGCAGTGGGTTTTGTGGCTCGGGTTGGTGGAAGTAAAGAAAGGCTTTACTTATTTATCCCCCTTAGATCTTTGACCTCATATGGCCTGGCTTTGGCTAAATTTGTATTTTTGCTTTTTTTTTTTTTTTTTTTTGCAGTCTATCATGCCATCTTCCTGGAAGAGCTGACATCGTTTGAGCTGATTGAGAAGATTGCCAACCTGTACAGCATCACCCCTCAACAGATCAACCAGATCTATAGGCAGGGACCTACCGGGATCCACGTGGTGGTCAGCACAGAGGTGTGTATGGTTTCTTGTCGATCACCAATAATTCAGCCTGTCCGCCTTAGTATATCTAGGGCAGTGATGGAGAACTTTGGAACCCCAGATGTTTTGGAACTACATTTCCCATGATGCTCAACTACACTGCAGAGTGCATGAGAATCATGGGAAATGTAGTTCCAAAACATCTGGGGTGCCAAGGTTTGCCTTCACTGATCTAGGGTTTACTTCCTTTTTAGATTAGTGTTCTCCAAACTACGGCCTTTTGCTTTTTTTTTTCTGGCCTTGGGGCACTGTTCCTCCCCCGGACACCAGGGGTGGGGGAACATGTTGCACCCATACATTATGAACTAGCCGGCCCCCGATCCCCCGCTCTAACAGCTAACGGGGATCTTATCTTCTCCCCAGCGCTGTGGTCTGGCTCTGCCGATCGCTGGTGCATTGATTTAGAGGCTCCAGAAACAAAAAAAAATAAATGCACTTTTTTTTTTTTTTACCTTCAAAGTACATTTATTTTTTGTTAAAAGGTGAACTTCTCCTTGAAGGACAATAAAACTGGCCCTTTGTTTACACAGTTTGGAGAATCCTGTTTTTATATCATTACCTCTTGTGAACCTTCCTCTGTTGCAATTTGTGTGTCTTTTTGTCTGTCTATTTCTAAAGCTCTATCTAACATTAGCTGAGATAAGTGGTCTCTATAGGAAACCTGGTCTATTCAAATTAACCCCATATAACTTTCCACAGAAATGTAGCGGAGGCTACATAGTTAATACAGGACACCCAATAGGGGAACCGATTAGTACTAGTTTGTTTAAATAGTTTGCGCCAAGCTGATCCAAAGGGGCATTAAACACAGAGCTAGGCTTTAAGCAAGGCCATACATGTAGTACATTTTAGCTGGTTCCCAATGGACAAGTCAAAATTCGAGGGGTGGTTGGCCAGTCCTGTTGGCATTCTTTTGCCCCCCCCCCCCCCCCCAGATCCCTTGACCTGAAAATCAAAGGATTTAGACCCCTTTCACACTGCCAGTGTTTTTCAGGCGCTACAGTGCTAAAAAAGCGCCTGAAAAAAGCTGCTCCTTTCGCTTTCACACTGGAGCGGTGCGCTGGCAGGGCGTCACAAAAAGTCCTGCCAGCAGCTTCTTTAGAGCGGTGAACTCGCCTCTCCTCCACCACTGCTCCCCATTGAAATCAATGGGGCAGCACTGCGATACCGCCGCCAAAACGCTGCTGCAGCGGCGTTTTGCAGGCGGATGTAACCCCTTTTCGGCCGCTAGCGGAGGGGGGTGTTTAAAACCAGCCCCCCCTCCGCTAGTCACTAGCGGCCGAATAGCGCTGCTAAAACAACGGTAAAGCGGCACTGAAAATAGTGCCGCTTTACCGCCGACTCCCCCCGCGGCTGCAGCCCCTTTTCAGGTATTCTGACAGAATACAGCGGCTAGATTAGATTTTGCTCGCTCAGCCTGCGAAATCTTGGGTTAAAGTGGTTATAAACCTCAGACATGAAATATGAACAAAGCATATCCCTCTATAGTGTGTACTTGCCCCAATCCAGAGCACTTCTGTCTTCTGCTTCCTTCCTCTATCAGCATGAATCACTTCTGACCAGTTTTGGTGACACGGGAGGGATCTCCAGCCTAATGACAGCCTTAGCTCTGTTCCTGTGTGCTGCGTGAAAGGGGATGGGGGTGTCCCCTCCTTCCAATCTGCTCTCATATAGTTACATAGTTACATAGTAGGTGAGGTTGAAAAAAGACCATCAAGTCCAACCTATGTGTGTGATTATGTGTCAGTATTACATTGTATATCCCTGTATGTAGAGCTCTCCTCACTGAGAATAGAGCTCTGAGTGGGATGAGAATTGGGGTACAGGGGCAAATGGGGTAAATGCACGTATCCAACTTCATTTAGTAACTTACTAACTTCATTATTAACTTGCTGACATATCAGCATGGAAGTCACACCACTTCCTTTAAATCTCTCTAAAACGGAGCTTATTAATCTCCCCCCGCCCGTGTCCTCCTCTGTGACTTTTCCATCAAAATCAATGCAGCTATCGGGCCCTCCCCTCACGCCAGGGTACTCTGTGTAATCCCAGACTCTGACTCATGATTTCAGCCTCAAATCCAATCGTTGTCACAAAAGTTTGTAGACTTCACCTCCATAACATCTCTAAAATTCGCCCCTTTTTAACAAATGAAACAACCAAGCTCCTCATTCACTCCCTTGTTGTCTCTCGCCTTGACTATTTATAACTCCCTACTCCCCTCTTCAGTCTATCATGAATGCTGCTGCCAGACTTATCCACCTTACCAACCGCTCAGTGTCCGCCAACCCTCTCCTCCAATCCCTACACTGACCACCAACCCTCTCCTCCAATCCCTACACTGGTTCCCATTCAGTGTCTGCCAACCCTCTCCTCCAATCCCTACCACCCTGCCCCACCCTATTACAGTGGAACCTCAGATTGCGAGTAACACAGTTAACGAGCGTTTCGCAATACGAGCGCTGCATTTTGAAAAATCCTAACTCGGTTTGCGAGTGTGGGAGGGGGACGAACTGCGCCGATCGTAGCCGTTCGGGGCGGCTCAGAAATACTACGTTCCCGAGCCTTTCCGAGGTCAGCAGAGCTGTCCTCGGCCCTTTCCGGCTGTTTCTGAGGCTCTCCGGTGCCCCCCCCCCCCCCCCCCGCCTCTGGCCGCATGCGGTATTGCATGCCATTGAAGTCAATGCGGAGCAAATCATTTTCGTTTCCATTGACTTCAATGGGGAAACTCGCTTTGATATGCGAGTACTTTGGATTACGAGCATTCTCCTGGGACGGATTATGCTCTTAATCCGAGGTTCCACTGTAGATTGTAAGCTCTTCTGAGCAGGGTCCTCTTAATCCTCTTGTATTTTATTTACTGTTAATTAACTGTATTGTCTCCCTTTTTATATTGTAAAGCGCTGTGTAAACTGTTGGCGCTATATAAATCCTGTATTATAATAATTTAGTGTACACAGTACAGCGACCTTCTCTAGGTGTGTCGTACAACTAAACTGTTCACTCAGTTTGTTTTCCTAAACTTCTAAATGGGCTTCTGAAGTTTATATGAATCTTGTGACTTTTGTTGGGCATGTAAGAATGCTCTTTGCGGTGATGGATGTGCTCCGTCTTTGTAATGAATTACTTTCTTGATTACACTAAAAGGTTCAGCCTTATGTCGAGCCATGCGAGAAAATATCCAAAACACAGCTTGGGGGGAGGGGAAGGGTGAAAATGTCAAAACATGCCAGAAGCAAAATGACATTTCATTTACAGTGGTATTTCCTTCAGCCTCGAGTTTCACCTGTCATTGTATCCTAAGGCAGCAATAAAGATGAAAGCATATTGTTGCCTGCAATAAATGTGTGATTTAAAGAGACTGATATCCTTTGTATCCACTCAAAATATATATTATTTTTTTTTTGGTGAATATGAAATATTATGTATGCCATTTCTTTTAAACCATTAAGCCATCAAGTGACAATTTGGGTGCATTTTTACATGTTAAAGTGGTTATAACCCATCTCCCCCCCCCCCCCCCAAGAATAAAAATATAAATAAACCACTTAAAACGGTAGTAAACTGCTAGCTTTTCTTTTTAATCACTTCTGCCCCGGAAGGATTTACCCCCCTTAACGACCAGGCCATTTTTTGCGATATGGCACTGTTACTTTAACTGACAATTGCGCGGTCATGCGACGTTGTACCCAAATAAAATTGATGTCCTTTTTTTCCCACATTGTTTTGGTGGCACTTGATCACCTCTGCATTTTTTTTTTTTTTTTTTTTTTTTTTTGCGCTATAAACAAAAGAGCAACAACTTTTTGAAAAAAACATTTTTTTTCATGTTTTCTTCTACATACTTTTGGTATAAAAAAAAAAAAAAAGCATATGTTGGTTTGCGCAAAAGTTTTTATCTACAAAATGGGGGAAAGGATTTGGGGACTTTTACTTTTTTTTTTTTTACTAGTAATGGCGGTGATCAGTGTTTGTGTTTTTTTTTTTTTTTTTTTTTGTTTTTTGTTTTTTGTTTTTTGTTTTTTGTTTTTTGTCTATTTTAGGCACTCCGACATATAGAAAAAAATTGGGCTAACTTTACTGTTTTGGTTTTTTTTTTAAATTCAAAGTGTATTTTTTTTTTTTTTTTATTGCACTTGCGAGACCGCTGCGCAAATATGGTGTGACATAGTATTGCAACGACCGCCATTTTATTTTCTAGGGTGTCTGGAAAAAAATATGTTTGGGGATTCCAAGTAATTTTCTAGCAAAAAAAGATTTTAACTTGTAAACATGTTTTAAAAATAGGCCCGGTCCTTAAGTGGTTAAAGTACGATCTTCCTGCTCCCTGGGTTTTTTTGTTTTTTTTTAATTCCTCCCCAGGAACAGGGATAGGGGTACAAAAGCAGTGGAAGCGCACCCAGGCGGCCAGCATATGCCTAGAAGGTATACTTAGATCTTTATTTTGATAAAATGTTCAGTGTTGGGTAAGATCTATGTATACTAGAAAATGATTACAGGAAATTCTTTTAGATATCAATGTATTACACAATGTTATGTAGCATTCATACTGTTGACTTTGTGTACCCTGGTAGGTGTATAACTTGTTATTTTGTTGGGTTTGTCACAAAAGTTTTCAA
>JBBDGP010006064.1:0-35353 GCA_037952835.1 Lithobates septentrionalis | reverse complement strand
TTTGGTGGAGGGGGTATTATGGTGTGGTGGTTGTTTTTCACGGGTTGGGCTTGTCCCCTTAGTTCCAGTGAAGGGAACTCTTAGGCCCCTTTCACACTGGGGCGAGTTGCAGGCGTTATTGCACTAAAAATAGCTCCTGCAAACTGACCTAAAACTGCCGCTACTGTTTGTTCAGTGTGAAAGCCCGAGGGCTTTCACACTGAAGCGGTGCGCTGGCAGGAGAAAAAAAAAACTCCTGCAAACCGCATCTTTGGAGCGGTGAAGGAGCGGTGTATTCACTGCTCCTGCCCATTGAAATCAATGGGGCAGCACCTCTATACCGCAGCTATAGCAAGCGGTTTTAACCCTTTTTCGGCCGCCACCGGGGGTTAAAACCGCACCGCATACCGCCGCAGAAACGACGGTAAAGCAGCACTAAAAATAGCGCTGTTTTACTGCTGACGCCCCCACTGCCCCAGTGTGAAAGTAGCCTTAAGGCGTCAGCATACCAAGACATTTTGGACTATTTCATGCTCCCAACTTTTGGGGATGGCCCCTTCCTGTTCCAACATGACTGCGCACCAGTGCACAAAGCAAGGTCTATAAATTGTCCAAAATGTCTTGGTATGCTGACGCCTCAAGAGTTCCCTTCACTGGAACTAAGGGGACAACCCCTGAAAACATCCCCACACCATAATCCCCCCTCCACCAAATGATTTGGACCAGTGCACAATACAAGGTCCATAAAGACATGGATGAGAGTGTTTGGGGTGGGGGAACTGGCCTGGCCTGCACCACCTACATTTGGTGATCGGTAGAGATAATGCACCCCCCCCCCCCCCCATTCAAATGGCTGAAGATCATCGGTGTTGGTGGTTACATATCTGAGAGGCAGAAATTGGTCATTTAACCCCTGGAAACCTTTGGAGGAACCCTGTCTGAGAAAGGCTGCCTTAGACATACAAGACAAGACACCTGTATTGGTATTATGAATTGCTTTTATTATCTCTCAGGTGGATTACGTATCAGTCAGCGTGATTGTTTTGAATATCCTTTATAATATCCTGTTTCCTCCAGTGATGATGGAGCACGTGGGCGTTTATAACGTCTTCTGCGTGGATTGTTGCTTGATATCCTCTTTGTACATAGTCCCCTTTTATCCCCATTCTGTATCGTCTGCTGTTTTTTGTGTGTGTTTTTTGTGTGTGTTTTTTGTGTGTGTTTTTTGTGTGTGTTTTTTGTGTGTGTTTTTTGTTTTGTTTTTTGTTTTTGTTTTTTGTGTGTTTTTTTTTTTTTTTTGTTTTGTTTTTAAAATGTCACAGACTCCCATTTCATTCATCTTTATAGACTGCAGAATGGCTGAGCAGGCTCGGTCGGACTCTGTTTTGTTTCAGTAATGGGTGGGCAGTTCTCATCCCTCTGCTGTGTATAGCTGAGGTTACAGACAGTTCATACATCGAAATCCCGCAAGTGCGATTTGTTTGGACCTGACTTGGCTTAAATAAAACTATTTAAAGGGACATTAAACATGGAGTTCGGCTTTAATGCAGCTAATCTTTGTTCTCTTGCAGAGCTGGAAGAACAAGTAAAATTTGAAGCATCCAACATATCTGGTTGTGTCTCTTTCCTGCGTCTCCCTTCTGCTGATGACTGCGGCCTCTCCACCGGCCCCAATGTCACTGGTGTATCTAGCTGTAACAGCTGGTTAGATGTGTGTGATTTGGGGGGGGGGGGGGGGGGGGGGAGTTGATTGGCAAAGGCATCTGACATATTGGATGGTGGAGATTCTTTAAATTCTTCCAGCTCTACAAGAGAGCAAAGGTTTGCTGCAACCAAACCAGTACTGGCTTTATAATAGACTTTGTTTACCGTTTTTAAAGCCGTATTAAACCCAAAAGCAAAGTTTTAATATATTGCAGCTTACCAGTTCTTAGATGTGATGGCTGTGTTAGTTTTTTATTTTTTTTTTAGGCTTTCTTCTATTTTCATCTGGTGATCCGACCAGTTATTTCCAGGGTTAGCGAGCTCCAGCGCTTTAATTGGCCGGAGCCGCCATGACGTCACTCCCGCGCATTCGTGCTCTGGAGCCGCCGGTCACGGCAAACTGCTGAAGAAACAGCACGAGCGAGACGTTTCTTCAGTGCGCCGGTGACATCTTCGCGAGCGTATGTGGTAAATATCTCCTAAACCGTGCAGGTCCCTTTTTTTAGAATGTAAGCTCTACGAGCCGGGCCCTCCTGTACCTTTTGTATTAAACTGTTGGCGCTATATAAATTGCGTATAATAATATATAGGCTGCTTTCGTACTGGGGTGTTGGGGGCGTCGACGGTAAAGCGCCGCTATTTCTAGCGGTGCTTTACCGTCGTTTTAGCGACGCTATTTGGCCGCTGGCGGGGAACGCTTTTAACCCCCCCCCCGCTAGCGGGCAAAAAAGATGCTCAAAGTGCCGCTGCAGCGGCAGTTTGGTGGTGCTGCCCATTGATTTCAATGGGCGGGGGGGGCGCTTTAGGAGCGGTGTGTACACCTCCTACTTGTACACTGCTCCAAAGATGCTGCTTGCAGGACTTTTACCGTCCTGAAAAGCGCACCGCTCCAGTGTGAAAGTACTCGGGCCTTCACACAGGAGAGGCTCTTTACAGGCGCAATGCAGGTGCTATTTTTAGCGCTATAGCGCCCGTAAAGCGCCTCAGTGTGAAAGCAGCCTTACAGCACCTACAGGTAAGCCTTATTATAGACTTACCTGCAGGTAGAAGTGGTTATACAGGATTTACAACCACTTTAACCTACCAGCATGTCTTTTGAAGCATTGGAGGAAACCGGAGCACCCGGAGGAAACCCACGCAGGCCCAGAGAGAGCATGCAAACTCCATGTAGATACTGTCGTGGTTGGGATTTGAACTGATGACCCCCCCTCTAGTGCTGCCAGGCAGAAGTGCTAATCACTTGGCCACTGTATTCATTTGTATTGTAATTGTACCGTCTGCCCTTATGTCGTAAAGCGCTGCGTAAAACTATTGGTGCCATATAAATCCTGTAATATAATAATAATTAATAATAATAACAAATGCAGCCACCACATCTAATGATTAGTAAGCTGCGATATATTCGTTTTGTGTTTTTAATAGCACTTTAAATCAAATGACTGGGTTTTGAAAAACAAGCTGCAGTGTTTGAGAGTTTGTTTTTTCTTTACCATGTGATTTATTTAATTTGCCGTAGTCTGTAGCCGCGTACAGCCGCACACGGGTTTCATGTAGAAGGGTGTGGCCGGGAGGTGATCACAATACGGGTCATAGGGGGGGGGGGGGGTGTATTACCTGTTGGGGATGTCATGTACTATCCCCGTACAGTATAAAGCCGGCCCGTCCTGTTCAGGTGTTTTCCCTGTAATGTACAGAAGGTTCAGGTTTCGGCAGTGTGGTAATGAGAAGCCGCTGTGCTGTGCCTGCCCTGAGCTGCAGTGTGCACACAGCCGGGTGTGTGATCAGGTGTATGAAGAGAGGGGTGTGTGAGAGAAACCTTCAGACACAGAATGCCATTGTTCTTTGTACCGCTCATTGTGTGGCACCGTGCCCGCTGTAGTACTCTGCCACCCTCCAGACAATGGGGCTCAGGCAAGAGCTGTTTACTGGAAAGCTAGAAAGTGCTTTTACATTTTTTTTTTTTTTTGCTGTCTTTATATACCAGGCCTTGACAAATTTGCTTTAAATCTAGTTAAAGTGATTGGGGTTCTATTTTTTTTTTTTTTTTTTTTTTTTTTTAAATAACAAACATATCATACTTGCCTCCGCTGTGCAGCTTGTTTTGCACAGAGTGGCCCCCGATCCTCGTCTTCTGGGGTCCCTCGGCAGCTCTCGTGGCTCCTCCCCACATCAGATAACCCCCCCCCCCCCCCCGGGTAAAGCGCTCTCCCGAGGGGTTACCTAGCGGGCACGCTCCCGAGTAGGGCTAGGGAAAAAATCGATGTAAATCTTGAATCGAGTTGAGAGGTCAAATCGATTTAAAAATTTAAGCAAATCGATTTTTTTTTTCGATTTTATTTTTTTAATTATTTTTACCGCGCCGTGGTGGGGGGGAAAAAAAACTTGTTTCGAATCGTGAATCGAGTTTTCTTTAACCACTTCAATACCCGCCCATAGTCATATGACGTCCACAGATGGGATCTCCCATCCTGGGTGGGCGTCATATGACGCCCTGGGATTCCCGGCCGCCTAGGGGGCGCGCGCGCGCCCGCCGCGTTCCTCGGGACCCGGTGCGTGTGCCCAGCGGCCGCGATGTCCGCCGGGCACCCGCGATTGCCGGTTAACCGGACCGGCATGTGGATCTGTGTGTGTAAACGCACAGATCCACAGCCTGTCAGCTCTGAGGAGAGCGATCTGTGTTCCCGGAACGGAGGAACACTGATCGGTCTCCTCCCCTTGTACGTCCCCTCCCCCTACAGTTAGTAATCACTCCCTAGGAAACATATTAACCCCTCCCCGCCCCCTAGTGGTTAACCCCTTCACTGCCTGTCACATTTACACAGTAATCAATGCAATTTTATAGCATTGATCGCTGTATAAACGTGAATGGTCCCAAAAATGTGTCAAAAGTGTCGTATGTGTCCGCCATAATGTCGCAGTCACGAAAAAAAATCGCGATCGGCGCTAAAAAAATAAATATTTTTTTTTTTAAAAACGCCATAAATCTATCCCGTATTTTGTAGACGCTATAACTTTTGCGCAAACCAATCAATATACGCTTATTGCGATTTTTTTTTTTTTACCAAAAATATGTAGAAGAATACGTATCGGCCGAAACTGAGGAAAAAATTAGTTTTTTAAAAAAAAAATTGGGATATTTATTATAGCAAAAAGTAAAAAATATTGTGTTTTTTTTCAAAATTGTCGCTCTTCTTTTGTTTATAGCGCAAAAAATAAAAACCGCAGAGGCGATCAAATACCACCAAAAGAAAGCTCTATTTGTGGGGAAAAAAGGACGTCAATTTTTTTTGGGTACAACGTTGCACGACCGCGCAATTAAAAGTGCGACAGCGCTGAAAACTAAAAATTGGCCTGGGAAGGAAGGGGGTGAAATTGCCCTGTATTGAACCGGTTAAGAAAATCTCAGATTTTTTTTTTTTTCAGAAAATCTCCCAGCCCTACTCCCGAGTCAAGCATTCGGCGTCCATAGATGCCGAATGCAGGACTCGGCCCCGGTGCCCACGTCATTGGATTTTTTTTGACAGCAGCGGGAGCCAATGGCTGCGCTGCTCTCAATCTATCCAATCAAGAGCCGAGAACCCCGGGCAGAGAGACAGTCCTAGGACTCGGGTTAGTAAAACAGTGGGGGGTCACTGCCAGATGTTTTTTCATAGGATGCATTAAGGTGAAAAAACACGAAGGTTTACAACCCCTTAAGATGGGGGTGGGGGGGGGGGGGCGAGATGGGACTTTAAATGCGGCATTGACTGGGTAGAGTCCTACGCCTTTGTCCCTGGTACAGATAAAAGAGGAGGGATGTTTGGAACTTTAAGGCTCCGTTTACATCTTGGCGTATCGGGCGACAATCGCGGTAAAATCACGCAAACAGAATCGCGGGACGCCTGTCACCCCAAAAAGAAGCTCTTGTACTTGTGGGGCAACGGGCATCCTGCGATTCTGTTTGCGAGATTTTACGGCGATTGACGCCCGACGAATGGCGGCAAGATCGAGTTGCATTTTTGGAGTACTTTTGAAAGTGTCAGGGAACGCACGGGGCGTCCCGCGATTTGCCACTATTTTGAATCGATTCTGCCCGCAACACCCTAGAGCAGTGATGGTGAACCTTGGCACCCCCAGATGTTTTGGAACTACATTTCCCATGATGCTCAACTGCTCTGCAGAGTGCATAAGATATCATGGGAAATGTAGTTCCAAAACATTCTGGGGTGCCAAGGTTCTCCATCACTGCTCTAGAGAATAAAATGGTAGTTTAAATTTTTTCTCTCACACGATATTACCGCAAAGGTCTAGGAAACCCAAAATATCAGTAAAAAAAAAAACAAACAAACATTAAACGTTAGTTTTAGGGGGCACAAAAATACTATAAATTACCCAATATTTTGTGGTAAAATATAAAAGATGAGGTTGCACCAAATAGATACCCAACATGTCAAACCATAAACCTGTCAGTACCCTATATTTTCCATAGGCGAAGCTTTAAAAGCCCCCTATAGGTCGCCAGTTTAGCGCTACGAAGGAGGTCTGGTGCTTGAATCATTGCTCTCGTTTCGGCGATATGTAACATTTAAGGTTTTTTTACACTATATTACCAAAAGTATTGGGACACCTGCCTTTAGACCCCTTTCACGCCGGGGCTGTGTTGGCACTAAAGCACCGCTCGCTTTAGCACTGTTCGGCAGCTAGCGGAACACTTTTAACCCCAAAGAAGGGATTAAAAGCGCCCGTGTTGAGGCGCTTTGGAAGCGCTGCCCGTTTATTTCGATGGGCAGGGCGTCTTTAAGAAGCGCTAAATACAGCGTTCCCAAACCGCCCCAAGAATGCTGCTTGCAGTACTTTTCCTAACGTCTCCCGCAAGCACACCACCTCAATGTGAAAATTCACACTGAAATGAATGGGAGGTGCTATTACTAGCGCTAAAACGCCTGAAAATCCACCTCAGTGTGGAAGGGGGTCTTACACGCACATGAACTTTGAAGTGATTGTAAAGTCTTGTTTTAAAAAAAATAATATAACAAATCTGTTCTACTTACCTCCTCTATGCAGTTGGTTTTGCACAGAGCTGCCCCGATCCTCCTCTTCTCGGGTTCCTCTTTGCTGCTCCTGGCCCCTCCCTCCTATCGAGTGCCCCCTCAGTCAGCAGCTTCCTATGGGGGCAGCCGAGTCAAAGCTCCCTGTGTCCATTCAGATACGGAGCCCTGACCCAGTCCCGCCCCACCCCTCTCTCCCCTGATTGGCTGGCTGACTGACTTTGATTGCCACGGGAGCCAATGGCGTGACGCTTCTGTGTCTTAGCAGATCAGGAGGAGAGTCCCGGACGGCTTAGACGTTCGTGGACATCGCTGGGGAGAGATGGGGCTCAGGTAAGTATGAGGGGGTGCTGGAGAGGCTGCTACACACAGAAGAAGGTTTTTTTTTAAACCTTCTGCCCTTACAACTCCTTTAATGACACCCCAGTCTTAGTCTGTAGGGTTCAATATTGAGTTGGCTCCGCCCTTTGCAGCTATAACAGCTTCAACTCTTCTGGGAAGGCCGTCCACAAGGTTTAGGAGTGTGTCTATGGGAATGTTTGACCATTCTTCCAGAAGTGCATTTGTGAGGTCAGGCCACTGATGTTGGATGAGAAGGCCTGGCTCGCAGTCTCTGCTCTAATTCATCCCAAAGGTGTTCTATCACGTTGAGGTCAGGACTCTGTGCAGGACAGTAAAGTTCCTCCACCCCCAAACTCGCTCATCCATGTCTTTATGGACCTTGCTCCAGTGGGGACAGTATTGACAGCAGCGGCTCAAACATATTGCCCTTTATTTCCGAGTGCTTTATATCATCAAAGGGATGATGGGCCACCTGTTGAGCACCCATGCTCTAAATCAGGTATATGCAATTAGCGGACCTCCAGCTGTTACAAAACTACAAGTCCCATCATGCCTCTGGGTGTCGTGCTTGTGGCTGTCAGTCTTGCAATGCCTCATGGGACTTGTAGTTCTGCAACATCTGGAGGTCCGCTAATTGCATATTCCTGCTCTAAATCGTACACTGTGTACTGGAGGTCCCTCTCCTGTCACCATTTTTCTCTTGGTGTCAGGAAAACTTGTCAGAAGTGATTAATGCGGATAACCGAGGAAGGGGGCAGCAGACAGAAATGACACTTAGTGCTCTGGACTAAAACGAGTATACACTATAAAGGGATATCCTTTGTTTATATTTTATTTCTGAGGTTTACAATCACCTTAATGCAGAGAATGTATTAAGGTAAACAAAAAAAAAAACCTTCTGCCTTTTGATCCACTTTAAATATTGCTATGGCCCAATTATTTCAAATCTTTTCTTGGGGTACCAACAGATTTGTCCAGGCCATTTTAGAATATCTTTGTAGAATAAACAGTAATTTTTTTTTATAATTGTCATGGTATGATTTAGAACAAAAGAGAAATGTGACAATGTAAGGAGAAAATAAGTGAAGAGCGGCGGGAAATAACTTTGTATAACAAAGGAAAATGATTAGGATTTGTGCAAAGATGGTGATTGCAGAGATGATAGAAGACGTGACGCCGTGGTTTGTGGGGTGGAGGCGAGTGGCGCGTTGTCTGCCCCCCCCCCCCCCCTGTTAAAAAATGGCAACATTTACATTAAAATTTACACTCAACAGCGAGTGTGAAGGACAGCGGAGGTCACACAGGGTAAATCGTTACAAGTTCCAAGCTTCCAATCTCGGCCACGTTCAGAAGTGACGTCACCCGGCTCCTCCCAGTGTGTTGCGTCACGAGGCGCAAACCCTTGAGAAAGTCATGTGTTTGTGACGGAACCCGTTGGGAGGAGCCGGGTGACATCACTTCCGGTCTGTCTGTCAGCTTGTATAATGATAATTATATGTACCAGCAACAGATTGGAGAGTACTGAGCCACACTGAGTGGTAAAATCTGCAGCAGTAAACCACCTCATGTCTGCACTAAGATACAAGTCAGACTTCGGACATCTGCAACAAAAATTAAATTTTTGGTGACATAGGTCCCTTTCACACATGCTGTCCGATCAGGTCCGTCTGTCAGTTTTTTAGGCAGACCTCATCGGACGCTACTTCCCCCCCTATGGAGCGACAAATGTCAGCAGTGACATTTGTGACCTGTCCGCTGACATCCGCCACTTTCCGATCGGCCAAATCCAGACTGGCGGTGGTCCTATTTTTTGGATGAAAGCGCACAAGCGGTCTGTTTTCAGCCGATCTTCCCATAGAGGAGAGCGGGACCCTTGACAGGTCCAAGCCCGCACATTGAGCGAAGACTGCTCAGCGGGGATCAGCGGATCGATCTCTGCTGAGCAAGCTGAGTTTGTCAAAACGGACATGCCTCCCGCGTGAAAGGGGCCATACACCCAAAGGGAAATCACATCTAAAGAAATGCAGACCCCGCCACTTTCCTCATTGGAGCCCTGCAGGTGCAGCAGCTGATTAATAATTAAAGTTGCTCACATTCACGTTCCACATGGACGCAGAGAAACAAACAGCGATTTCTTCAGAATAACAAACGTTTGGAAAATGCATCAAAGTTTAAAATCCCTGCAATGTACACAGATCACCCCGGGGGGAGGTTTTTTTCTCAATAAAAGTGGAGTTACCCTTTTAACATGAGTTGCATCTGTGAAATGCAATTTATTTTACCAGGAAAAGAAACCGTAGTGATAGACCTAGTAGCTTATGAACTCTTCCAAAATGTTTACAAGGAGGGGATTGCATTGTATGGGATGGAAAAAAAAACAGGCCATACATTCTACAATTTTCTTATTCAATTTCTTTTTATATTTACCTTCACGTATAGTAGGGGGGCCTGCCTGGTTGCATACAAATAAAAGTGTTTAGGTTTGACCCCATGTTACCGTATATACTCGAGTATAAGCCGATCCGAATATAAGCCGAGGCACCTAATTTTACCACAAAAAACCTGGGAAAAAACGTATTGACTCGAGTATAAGCCTAGGGTGAGAAATGCACAGCTACTGTAAGTGGAAAAGAGGGTCAACAATGCCCATTTGCATGCCTCACTGTGCCCATTTGCAGCCATAGGTCCCCCGAACTTCAAACTCAGTTGACCAAATTTGGGTCCCCATATCTCGGGGGCCACTTGGTGCTGTTGGATATGTTGTAGTGCTAGTTCTACTGGGGTTGCACACCAAATTTGGGGTTCCTAGCACCAAGTGGCCCTTGAGATACGGGGCCCCAAATTCGCTTCGGAAAATGTCATTCTCTGCTGCAGAAAAGTGCTTGACTCGAGTATAAGCCGGGGGGGGGGGGGGGGGGGCATTTTCAGCACAAAAAAATGTGCTTAAAAACTCGGCTTATACTCGAGTATATACGGTATCTGGATTTGGTAAATCTAAAGGAGAATTGTATTATGCATGGCCAGCCTAAGGCTAATGGATGTTTGAGGCGGGGGGGGGGGGGGGGACTAGTTAATACTCAAATTAAACAACCCCCCCCTTCATCTATGTCTCCATGCTTTATTTTGCTCAGAAATCACTTAAAAAAAAAACAAAAAAAAAAACCCCCTGCCATGCATTTCTAGTTGTGGCCATCTTGAGTAAGGGGAGATGATTCCTGTAGTATTTACTTCCCGGAATCCATCTGCTGTTAGCTCAGGCATGCAGGCAGGAGGGTGTGCTTAGTTGAGAGAACCCCCTCCAGGTATATATGACCTCGGTTGTCTAGGCCTGGAATCCAGGAAGTAACTTAAGATGTAAAATAATAAAAAGGTGTAAAACAAGTAAATATAATCTCCCTCCCTATCTATTTACTAATGCTGGCAGGTGTAAGGATTAAAAATAGTTGATGTTGATTGAGGGAGTGAAGTTCCACTTTAAGCTGTGCTCTTCATACAAGACGGGTTTCTTGCTCTCAGGGCTCTTTTCTTGGCATCCAGTCGAGGACTAAGGCTGAGTTTATTCATCTGTAGTTGTAATATGACAGCTGGATACAGGGAGGGAGAAGCCGTCATTCATGATTTTCCCTCCAGTCCAGCGTACCGTGAGAAATCCCCAGGGGTTCCACCAGCAGCTACCCATCTATCAGACAGGTGATGAGTAGATCGCTTCCCCCCCTTAGCCGACACCCCATCTGAGATGCTCCTTTATAACTGCAATAAAGCTACATGTGTTTCCTGTCGGTTGGTTTGGTGTTGTGATGATTTCTTCTCTTTCAGAAGTCAGGTGATTGTCTCGCAGTACAGAAAGAACAGAACAAACTTGGGAAGCACGTTCTGCAATGTATTAAAGCTAAACGCTGCAGGAGTGCAGCCTCACCAGTGCCCACAGGTGCAAGAGTGCGGCCTCACCAGTGCCCGCAGGTGCAAGGGTGCGGCCTCACCAGTGCCCCCAGGTGCAAGGGTGCGGCCTCACCAGTGCCCGCAGGTGCAAGGGTGCGGCCTCACCAGTGCCCGCAGGTGCAAGGGTGCGGCCTCACCAGTGCCCGCAGGTGCAGGGGTGCGGCCTCACCAGTGCCCGCAGGTGCAGGGGTGCGGCCTCACCAGTGCCCGCAGGTGCAGGGGTGCGGCCTCACCAGTGCCCGCAGGTGCAGGGGTGCGGCCTCACCAGTGCCCGCAGGTGCAGGGGTGCGGCCTCACCAGTGCCCGCAGGTGCAGGGGTGCGGCCTCACCAGTGCCCGCAGGTGCAGGGGTGCGGCCTCACCAGTGCCCGCAGGTGCAGGGGTGCGGCCTCACCAGTGCCCGCAGGTGCAGGGGTGTGCGGCCTCACCAGTGCCCGCAGGTGCAGGGGTGTGCGGCCTCACCAGTGCCCGCAGGTGCAGGGGTGTGCGGCCTCACCAGTGCCCGCAGGTGCAGGGGTGTGCGGCCTCACCAGTGCCCGCGCAGGGGTGCGGCCTCACCAGTGCCCGCAGGGGTGCGGCCTCACCAGTGCCCGCAGGGGTGCGGCCTCACCAGTGCCCGCAGGGGTGCGGCCTCACCAGTGCCCGCAGGGGTGCGGCCTCACCAGTGCCCGCAGGCGCAGGGGTGCGGCCTCACCAGTGCCCACCCGTGAAGGAGAAAAATTACTTATTTGCAAGATTTTAAAACAGAAACTACGTTTTTTTGTTTTTTTTTTCCAAAGTTTTCATCGTCTTTCGTTCAGCATAAAAATAAACCCAGCGTGGATTAAATGGCACCAAAAGAAAGCAAATTGGTCTGGGCAGGAAGTGGATAAAAGTGGCCCGGGTGAGCAAGTAGTTAAAGAAGTGTGTGCGGCCAGCATTAGTGTTGTCGGTATGCGATTTCAAGCCCCTAATAAAGGCCACGAGATTCTAAAACCCCGGAGCTCTGATGTGCAGGAAGCTGAGTGTTGGCCTGTCCCTCCCCCGCCTCGTCCCTCTCCCGCCTCGTCCCTCTCCCGCCTCGTCCCTCTCCCGCCTCGTCCCTCTCCCGCCTCGTCCCTCTCCCCGCCTCGTCCCTCTCCCCGCCTCGTCCCTCTCCCCGCCTCGTCCCTCTCCCCGCCTCGTCCCTCTCCCCGCCTCGTCCCTCTCCCCGCCTCGTCCCTCTCCCCGCCTCGTCCCTCTCCCCGCCTCGTCCCTCTCCCCGCCTCGTCCCTCTCCCCGCCTCGTCCCTCTCCCCGCCTCGTCCCTCTCCCCGCCTCGTCCCTCTCCCCGCCTCGTCCCTCTCCCCGCCTCGTCCCTCTCCCCGCCTCGTCCCTCTCCCCGCCTCGTCCCTCTCCCCGCCTCGTCCCTCTCCCCGCCTCGTCCCTCTCCCCGCCTCGTCCCTCTCCCCGCCTCGTCCCTCTCCCCGCCTCGTCCCTCTCCCCGCCTCGTCCCTCTCCCCGCCTCGTCCCTCTCCCCGCCTCGTCCCTCTCCCCGCCTCGTCCCTCTCCCCGCCTCGTCCCTCTCCCCGCCTCGTCCCTCTCCCCGCCTCGTCCCTCTCCCCGCCTCGTCCCTCTCCCCGCCTCGTCCCTCTCCCCGCCTCGTCCCTCTCCCCGCCTCGTCCCTCTCCCCGCCTCGTCCCTCTCCCCGCCTCGTCCCTCTCCCCGCCTCGTCCCTCTCCCCGCCTCACACATTTTCCTGGGATTTCCCTTAAAGGACCTGCAGGCTCTCCACCAAATTTTAGATATTGCACCCCCTAAGGTTTAAAGTATCTTATGGAATGGATATCCCTAGTGGACCAATATATCTGCATAAGGCCTGAGTCGGTATAAGTGTGGGCGCCTGGCTGGAGAGAACACGCCCATTTATGCTGCGATCTTTGTACAAATTTGTGTAGAAGTTGGCTTTTCCATCCATTACTTCTTTTATATTTTCTATTCTGATACTTTTGTAGAATCGGACCACCAAATACATTTGATAGTCTAGCTGTTTCCTTCACCGGGTCGCTGGCACACGTGGTCGGCTTTGTGTCTGGGACCGTTTTTTTTTTGTGGTGTCGCTGATGGGGAAGACGACGGTGGTAATTACCGAGTCACATGATGAATGATTTATGTTTACTAGGCCGTAGAGAACGTCTGCCTGACCACCTCCCTCTTTTATCTTTGTGGTTTATCTGCCCATTACAAAGTCATAAAGTGCAATGAAGGGGCGACTAGTGTGAGTCCTGCGGTATCTTTATGGCTCGGCACTGTGCCAGCGCTTTGTCTTCCATCCACGCGCTCTGCAGAGGAGCACGGAGGCTGAAGAAGAATCCGTATGTTTGAGAACATCCAGTCAGGTCCTTTAAGGAAGATATACTGTGTGTGTATCTATATATCTAAAGATTAAATCGATTATGAAAAAAAATTACATACACTGATCAGCCATAACATTATGACCACCTACGTGATGTTCAGTAGGTCCCCTTTTTGCCCCCAAAACAGCCCTGACCCATTGAGAAATGGACACCACTAGGCCTGTGAAGATGAGCTGTGGTATCTGGCACCAAGCTGTCCGTAGCAGATCCTTTAAAGTGATTGTAAAGTTTTTTTTTTATCTTATAACATTCTATGTGTTGAGATAAAAAAGCCTTCTGTCTGCAGCAGCCCCTCTAATACTTACCTGAGGTCCACCTAGATCCAGCATTGGCTGAGGTCCTTCTCCCTCCTCATTGTCTGAGACAGGAGCGTGGCGCCATTGGCTCCCGCTGCTGTCAGTCAAAGTCAGTCAGCCAATGAGGAGAGAAAGGGGGCGGGGCTGGACCGCAGCTCCGTGTGTGAATGTGTGACTCGGCTCGGGTGCCCCTATAGCAAGCTGCTTCCTGTGGGGGCACTAGAAAAGAGGGAGGGGCCAGGAGAGCCGAAGAGAGACCCAAGAAGAGGAGGGTCAGGGTTGCTCTGTGCAAATCCACTGCAACTGAGGAGGCAAGTATGACCTTTACAAAAATCAAGACTTTGCAATCACTTTAAGTCCTGTAAGTTGTGAAGTGGGCCTCATTGGATTGGACTTCGCATAGTGAATCCTGGTGCCATCTCCACAGTCCATTTCTGATGCCCACATCCCCATTATAGGCGCTTTTGGTTGTGAACAGCATGGGCATCCTGACCGGCTATGCAGTCACAATGTATACACAACAAACTGCGATGAACATTTTTTTTTTTGTGCTTTAAACAAGCTTTGTTTAGGGATAAAGAGAAAGTTTATACTCACCCGATCCTTTGATAAATGGCGCAGGGGGGGGGGGCCGAGTGCGGCATTCTTGTCTATGGGTGCAAATGCTGAACTCAGGAGTGCGCCCGCACAGTAACCCCTTCGGTAGAACGCTTCTCCTTGGGGGTTATCTCATGCAGGGGGGGGGGGGAGCCGCAAGAGCCGCCAAGGGACCCCAGAAGAGGATGTTCGGGGGCCACTCTGTGCAAAACGAGCTGCACAGTAGAGGTAAGTATGATGTATGTTTGCTATTAAAAAAAACCAAAAAACGATCCTTTACAATCACTTTAAGGTAAAAACCCTTCTGTGTGCAGCAGCCCGCCACCCCTAATACTTACCTGTGCCTGATTACGATCCAGCGATGCAGCCGCTCTCCTGGGTCTCTATCTCTCCTCATTGGCTCATACAGCAGCGGGAGCCATTGGCTCCTGTTGCTCTCAATCACAGCCAATGAGGAGGTAGCGGGGGCGAGTGTGTGAATGGATATGCAGAGTGCGGCTTGGGAGCGCGCTTGCTATAAGGCTACTTTCACACTGGGGCGGCGGGTGCGTTGGCGGTAAAGCGCCGCTTTACCGTCAATTTCGCCAGCGCTATTCGGCCGCTAGCGGGGCGCTTTTAACCCCCCCCCCCCCCCCGCAAGCGTCCGAGAAAGGGTTAAAACCACCACAAAGCGCTGTTGCAGCAGTGCTATGCCGGCGGTATAGCCGCGCTGCCCCATTGATTTCCATTGATATACACACCGCTCCTTCACCGCTCCAAAGATGCTGCTAGCAGGACTTTTTTTTGCGTCCTGCCAGGGCACCGCTTCAGTGTGAAAGCCCTCGAAGAAGTGACAGGAGCTGCTCTTTCCGGGCGCTTTGCTGCCCTCGAAGAAGTGACAGGAGCTGCTCTTTCCGGGCGCTTTGCTGGCGATATCTTTAGTGCTGTAGCGCCCGCAAAGCGCCCCAGTGTAAAAGGGGTCTTAGGGACTCTAGGCAGGGGGAGAGGAGCCAGGACCGCTGGCATAGGACCCAAAAAAAGAAGAGGATCTGGGCTGCTCTGTGCAAAACCATTACACAGAACAGGTAAGTAGAACATGTTTTGTTTAAAAAAAAAAACAAAAAAAAATTCCTTTTTAGAATCCCTTTTAAGCCCGATACACATGGACCAAAAATCAGCCGGGTCAGCGGGAATCGTCTGACTTTCAGTCTATGTATATATCTGACTGATTACAGCTGAGCTACGCCGCTGGGTGGCTTTCTGTATAAGATCCCACAACCCCCCCCCCCCGTCCAAAAAGGCCTAATAGTTGGAAATTCTCACCACAGATGTAAAAAGTTAGCATTCCAGCCATTAGGGTTCAAATTTTGGCCAGCTTGGCAGGGTCCCCATGCCACCTAGATTTCTGCCGCTTTGATTGTATGCAATGGAAGTTTGTTTTTGTTTTTTCCTGTTAAGTGCATGCTACATTGATTAAGTAATGTAAAAAAAAAAATCCTCACCCCTTTCTGTGCATGGACAGCTACTCTGCTGAGGTTGCTACGAGCCGCACTTTGTGATTCGTAGTTATAACACTTTATAGGCAGGTTGGCGGTAATTCAGCAGCTATTTGGTTGTGAGCACAAAGGGGCTGGTAGACGGATCACCGGTGACAGCCAGAAAAAGGTGACCTAGTGGGCCGAGCAAAGTGGAGAACGACGAGCCTGTGGAATAAAGTCAATTAAGACGTTAAGGCAGATTTCATGAGGGACCCCCCCCCCCCCTCCTCACCGGGGATAATGAGCTCCACTGACAGCCATAGACCCGGACCATATGTTATCCCCCCCCCCCCTAATACTACTCACTGCCTGGATGAATATCTCATTTCTGTGCCATGAGGGTCACCAGTCACTAAAAACAAAAAAAATGAAAATGAAAGTCTTTCCTTTTTATTTATTTTCCCCTCCAGACTTGGATAATGGAAATGCATGTTTCAGGGTTCTCAGCTTATACTACCCAAAATTCTGCATGAAATGGGTCAGTCGTCCATTTATCCTCCTTAGAGACGTTTTTTTCCTCCTTGTTTTTAAAGGAGCACCCCGAGATCTGTTCTATAGGAAATGATCCCTATTTTGCTGCTGGAATTTTCCTGGTTGGTGTAACGGGGGGGTGGGGGGGGTGGGGGGGGGGGAGAGAATGAAAGGCTGCAGTATGGAAGAACTCAAAATTCTGCCGCATTATTACACCTTTGTGAAATGATGTGAAGACCGGGCCCGTCTAACCTGGGCTTTGGGACCTTTCTCTTTATTTTGTTAAGCACTGCGAAAATATATATGTTAACCACTTGCTGACTGATGTACGTGTATAAACAATATAAGGGTTATTACAAGATTATGCCTGCAGCAAAGATCTTAGTATTCTCCTTTTTTTTTTTTTTTTTTTAAAGCCAGCGATTGCCTGTTTTGTAAAAGTGATCCGGGCTGCTTTACAGATGCCTGATTACTTTTACTGTGCTGTGAAGCGCCACACCTGCCTCCAAATTTACCCCCCCCACCTACCAAGCCTAACCCCCCCTCCTACCAAGCCTAACTCCCCCTCCTACCAAGCCTCTCACCCCCCACCTACCAGGCCTCTCACCCCCCCACCTACCAAGCCTCACCCCCCCTCTCCCAAGCCTCACCCCCCCCCCTACCAAGCCTCACCCCCCCCTACCAAGCCTCACCCCCCCCTACCAAACCTCAACCCCCCTTACCAAGCCTCACCCCCCCTACCAAGCCTCACCCCCCCCTACCAAACCTCAACCCCCCCTTACCAAGCCTCGCCCCCCTTACCAAGCCTCGCCCCCCCCTTACCAAGCCTCGCCCCCCTTACCAAGCCTAGCCCCCCCCCCTTACCAAGCCTCCGCCCCCCCCCTTACCAAGCCTCACCCCCCTTACCAAGCTCACCCCCCCTTACCAAGCCTCACCCCCCCTTACCAAGCCTCGCCCCCCCCTTACCAAGCCTCGCCCCCCCCTTACCAAGCCTCGCCCCCCCTTACCAAGCCTCGCCCCCCCTTACCAAGCCTCGCCCCCCCTTACCAAGCCTCGCCCTCCCCTTACCAAGCCTCGCCCCCCCCTTACCAAGCCTCGCCCCCCCCCCTTACCAAGCCTCGCCCCCCTTACCAAGCCTCGCCCCCCCCCCCTTACCAAGCCTCTCCCCCCCCCCCTTACCAAGCCTCTCCCCCCCCCTTACCAAGCCTCTCCCCCCCCTTACCAAGCCTCCCCCCCCCTTACCAAGCCTCGCCCCCCCCTTACCAAGCCTCGCCCCGCCCCCCCTTACCAAGCCTCGCCCCGCCCCCCCTTACCAAGCCTCGCCCCCCCTTACCAAGCCTCGCCCCCCCCTTACCAAGCCTCGCCCCCCCTTACCAAGCCTCGCCCCCCCCTTACCAAGCCTCGCCCCCCTTACCAAGCCTCGCCCCCCCTTACCAAGCCTCGCTCCCCCTTACCAAGCCTCGCCCCCCCTTTACCAAGCCTCGCCCCCCCTTACCAAGCCTCGCCCCCCCCTTACCAAGCCTTGCCCCCCCCCCTACCAAGCCTTGCCCCCCCCCCCTTACCAAGCCTCGCCCCCCCTTACCAAGCCTCGCCCCCCCCTTACCAAGCCTCGCCCCCCCCCTTACCAAGCCTCGCCCCCCCCTTACCAAGCCTCGCCCCCCCTTACCAAGCCTCGCCCCCCCCTTACCAAGCCTCGCCCCCCCTTACCAGCCTCGCCCCCCCTTACCAAGCCTCGCCCCCCCTTACCAAGCCTCGCCCCCCCACCCCACCCCACCAAGCCTCGCCCCCCACCAAGCCTCACCCCACCAAGCCTCGCACCCCCCCCACCCCACCAAGCCTCGCACCCCCCCCACCCCACCAAGCCTCGCACCCCCCCCACCCCACCAAGCCTCGCACCCCCCCCCCACCCCACCAAGCCTCGCACCCCCTACCCCCCTACCTTGTAGAACCCAGATCCCTCCATAAAGAGAACCTGTCACTGCCTATTACTGTTACAAAGGATGTTTTACATTCCTTGTGACGGCAATAAAAGTGATAAAAAAATAAATTAATTAAAGGGAAAGTGTTAAAAAAAAAAAAAAGTTGCTCCTGAAAAATGTAAAGAGTGTTCAAATCACACATGTGAGGTATCGCTGCGATCGTTCGAGTGAGAGCAATAATTCTAGTACTAGACCTCCTCTGTAACTCTAAACAGGTAACCTGTAGATATTTTTAACCGCTTCAGCCCCGGAAGATTTTACCCCCTTCCTGACTAGATCACTTTTTGCGATTCGGCACTGCTGTCGCTTTAACTGACAATTGCGCGGTCGTGCGACGTTACACCCAAACAAATTTGACTTCCTTTTTTTTCTCCCACAAATACAGCTTTCTTTTGGTGGTATTTGTGAAACTGATAGCTCCGCGCTTAGGTAGTAAAGGAACTGCAGCCCCCCAACACAGAATCACACCAAAGTGGAATTCTAGAAAATTAAAGTCAAATGAGGGGTGATGGCGCTGTTCCACTGAAGGTGTCTCAAGTGTAAAAAATGTGTATCAAATAGAACAATAAACAAAACCATACAATATGTAAATTGAGAAACAATGTGCAAAAACTCGTGAAATATAAGTGACACCTGCATCCAAACAAAGTGCAATGTGTGTTAAGGGATAAGGTGAAATCCAAAAAATTGTATATACCCAAAAAAGCTTGAAAAAACTAAAAAACAAAAAATATTACTGAACATCAAGAACACCAATGTTGCATGAATAAAATACTCATGAATTAAATGCACATAAAAAATATAAATAAAATAAAATAAAAATCATGAAGTTAATAGTCCACAAAAAGTCCCAAAACCAAATGGATAATAAAATATTAAATCTATAAGTGAAAAAGTTCCTCATAAAGTGCAGATAGTGAGTCTCTTCAAATCTTCTAGCAGTGCTCTTAGTGACATGAAATCTTCCAATCTTCTAAACAGCCCCCCAATGTGCCCTCACTCACCAAAGGAAAACACCCCTGCAGGGGTAACAGGCCTGTCAGCTGTATCCTGCAGCAACGGTCCTCAGTGATGGCTCCTAATCGAATCTCCGTTCACGGTGTCCGGGCTGTCTCCAGCTACTGGTGGTATTTGATCACCTCTGCGTTTTTATTATTTTTTTTTTTTCTGCGCTACAAAACAAAAAAGGGCGACAATTTAAAAAAAAAAAAAGCAATATTTTTTACTTTTTACTATAATAAATATCCCCCAAAAATATGTAATAAAACACATTTCTTTCTCAGTTTAGGCCGATATGTCTTCTTCTACATATTTTTGGTACAAAAAATCGCAATAAGTGTATATTGGTTTGCGCAAAAGTTATAGCGTCTACAAAATAGGGGATAGTTTTATAGTATTTTTATTATGATTTTTTTTTATTAGTAATGGCGGCGATCTGCGGTTTTTATCGTGACTGCGACATTATGGCAGACGCTTTTGACACTATTTTGGGACTATTGTCATTTTTTTACAGTGATCAGTGCTATAAAAATGCACTGATTACTGTGTAAATGACACTGGCAGTGAAGGAGTTAACCACCAAGGGGTTATCAAGGGGTTAAGTGCATCCTAGGGAGTGTTTCTAACTGGGGGGGAGGGGCTACTACTGACATGACAGCGATCACAGGGAGCAGTGATCTCTGTCCTATCACTAGGCAGAACAGGGAAATGCCTTGTTTACATCTCCCTGTTCTGCCGCTCTGTGACACGATCGCCGGGACACGGCGGACATCGAGTCCGCGGGTCCCACGGTCACGCTGTAAGCGGCGGGCGCATGCCAGCTAGCCCCTCCAATTAAAGGAGACGTACAGATATGTCCATTTGCCCACCGCTGCCGGTGTGCGGCAGTCGGCAAGTGGTTAAAGCGTCGCCAGTGGAGATTTTTAAGTACCATAGTTTGTCGCCATTCCACGAGTGTGCGCAATTTTAAAGTGTGACATGTTGGGTATCCATTTACTCGGTGTAACATCATCTTTCACATTCTTTCAAAAAAACTGCATTTGAATGAGCGCTGCGCAAATACAGTGTGACGTATAATTTTGCAACGATCGCCGTTTTATTCTCTAGGGTTTCTGCTCATAAACAGTATATGTTTGGGGGCTTTAAGTAATTTTCTAGCAAAAAATACTGATTTTAACTTGTAAGCAACAAGTGTCAGAAAAAAAGCTTAGGCACGCAGAGGTGGACTACCCTGATATGTGTGTGTGTGTGTGTAAGGTGATCTCCCCAGAAGGTGTGGTTGGTTTGATTGACTTGTCAGGTCTGCTTTTGGCGTTCTGCGTTTTTCATAAAGTTTTTTTCCCTGAATCTTGTGACATGAAAGCCGTCCCTCTGTACTGCCCTGTCATCTGTTCCCATCCCTGTGGTGTCCTGAGGGTTTGTTGTGCTCCTCGAAGAATACTTTAGTGATGGTTGTGATTCCTTGACGTCGGGGAGTCTCCTCTCCCCCCCTCAATAATTCCTTCCTGTTTCCTCTGCACTGCTGTGGGAAGTGGATGTATCCTGTTTAGTGACCGTCTGTCTCCCTCGTTCACCGTGTCTGGCTGAGAAAAGGTCGGTCGCCCCAAAAAGACAGCTAAGGGGGGAGACCAGTAATACAACGCACAGCTTTCTTTTGGCTGAAGAGCTTGCAGTCTATACAACAGAGCAATAACGGAAGACCAGGAATACTGTTAGCTGATTGGTAGAATGGGCTTCATGGTTTGTATACAATAACCGTACACGCTGTGGTGCGAAGGGACTAAAGGAATAGAAAATCACTACAACCAAATCCGGTTGTATCCCCGGTTCACACAAATGCAATTTGAGTTGCCCAGAATCGCATGACAATGGAAATCATATTGTTTTCAATGCTGCTGGTTTACATCAGTGCAGCGCTATTTTAGAAAAGGGTTTTGTGCTACTTGGGTGCGATTCCAGCACGATTCTGACCCCATAGAGTATGCAGACCGCATCCAAGTTGCATCCTAGTTGCATCACATCGCATTGAAAGTAAGATCGAAATCTGAACCTAGGGCCCATTCACACGGGGCGCTATACTGCGGGCCCCCGTGCCGTTACATGTTTTTCCTAGTATGGGGATGCACAGGTGTTGTGTGAATCCCCGTGCGACCCATTCACCCAAACCCCCACATCCCCACCCCCCCACACCCCCGTGTCCCATTCATCACCCCCGACCACCACCCCCCGCCACCCTTTTTTCCCTTTTTGGGATAAAGCTTATATATAAATAAATAAAAGCTGATGCTTTATAAAGTAAATGGTTTATCCCTGTAAACTGATACATTCTGCTGGAGAGCTTGTTCTTTGAAAAACATCCATATTTACTGGCCAGATCACCAGATATAAAATAGAAGAAAGCCTAAAGAAAACTAATGCAGCCATCACATCTAAGAATTGGTAAGCTGCAATATAAGGTTTGCTTTTGGTTTTAATATCGCTTTAATTTTCATATTATTTCAGACCAGGCCTAAAGGTGTAGTTGCTTACCTTTTTTAGTTGTTCATCTTAAGGCTGGGTTCACACTTGTGCGGTGCAGGAACCAACAAGATTCCTGTGAGGGTTCCCCACATCGCACCTAAATCCCCCCAGGATCACACTCCCCTCTGCGGGTGTCAATGTAAAGTTAATGACGCCCCCCCCCCCCCCCCCCCCCCAGATCGGTTTGCAGATCTCTATGGAGCGTACGGCTTATTGTTGTCCTATGTACAGATACTCCAGTCTCTGCTGTGGATCTCTGCAGCTCCTCCAGGGTTACCTTAGGTCTCTGTGCTCCTCTCTGATTAATGCCCTCCTTGCCCGGTCTGTGAGTTTTGGTGTGCGGCCGTCTCTTGGCAGGTTTGCTGTTGTGCCATGTTCTTTCCATTTGGTTATGATAGATTTGATGGTGCTCCTAAGGATCATCAAAGATTTGGATATTTTTTTATAACCTAACCCTGACTTGTACTTCTCAACAACATTGTCCCTTACTTGTTTGGAGAGTTCCTTGGTCTTCATGGCAGTGTTTGGTTAGTGGTGCCTCTTGCTTAGGCGTTGCAGCCTCTGGGGCCTTTCAAAAAAGGTGTGTCTATGTAATGACAGATCATGTGACACTTAGATCGCACACAGGTGGACATCATTTCACTAATTATGTGACTTCTGAAGGTATTTGGTTGCACCAGAACTTTTTATGAGCTTCATAACAAAAGGGGGTGAATACATACGCACATGCCAATTATCAGTTTTTTATTTCTGAAAAATAGTTTTATGTATATATTTTTCTAATTTTACTTCACCAACTTAGACTATTGTGTTGTGATCCATCACATATAATTCAGATTAAAAAAACATTGAACTAAAGGCTGTAATGTAACAAAATAGGTAAAAGACAAGGGGGTGAATACTTTTGCAAGGCACTGTAAATCAGATTTGGCTCACAGCAGGCGTCCGATGCATCCCTAATCGCCGTTTCAGGGATGAATCGGCCCAAATTTAGACCTGAAACTGAGCCAAAGACGCGCAGGACCCCTGTACAATTTTCTCCACAGCCGCCCCGGAGATCTGTGAACCGGCTTCGTAGAGAGCTGGTCACACTCTCACATGCTAATTGTATGCGGGGGAAACCCCACTTCTGATTCACACAAGTGTCAACCCAGCCTAAAGCAGAACTAAAGCCACTGATGACTTCCTGTGTCCCAGCGATGTGTCTTTTTGCAAGCTCCCTCGCTGGGGTCATCAACTTTGCCCCCTACTAATTCAGCTGTTTTTTGATCGGCCAGTGTAGGATGACGCAACTCCTGCGCATGCACACGAGTGTTGGGTCATCCTGGCATGAGGAATGCTGCAGAGGTACACTGCGCATGTGGAGCAATGTGTCTGCGTTCTGATGTAGTTTGGGATCAGAAAAGTGAGACGCTTTTATTGCAGAAGAGCGTTTCCTCTTACAAAAAAAGAAAAAAAAAGTATTTCCTGCTCCACAAAATGTTGGTTTCTGAGCCAAAATGCTTCTCTAATTTGAAGACAAGTTGTACCTGGAGGTCCTGCCATTCATCAGTCATTCCTGTAAGATGAATCCCAGTGTGCAAGGATCACCTGAATACAGTCCTATGAAGGACCATTAAAACAATCGTGCATTTATCTACTTCAACAAAGGACCTTTATTTATCCCAAATAAAAGAAAATTCCCCCCCTGGCCACCCTGATCATTTCACAGAACATTATACACTTCCTCCTGGTAGTAGTACCTGGTTAACACGCTTATTTTTCTGCACCTTACCAGATATCTCTATCTCCTCCGTCTCTATCTCCTCCGTCTCTATCTCCTCCGTCTCTATCTCCTCCGTCTCTATCATCTCCTCCGTCTCTATCATCTCCTCCGTCTCTATCATCTCCTCCGTCTCTATCATCTCCTCCGTCTCTATCATCTCCTCCGTCTCTATCATCTCCTCCGTCTCTATCATCTCCTCCGTCTCTATCATCTCCTCCGTCTCTATCATCTCCTCCGTCTCTATCATCTCCTCCGTCTCTATCATCTCCTCCGTCTCTATCATCTCCTCCGTCTCTATCATCTCCTCCGTCTCTATCATCTCCTCCGTCTCTTATCTCCTCCGTCTCTTATCTCCTCCGTCTCTTATCTCCTCCGTCTCTTATCTCCTCCGTCTCTTATCTCCTCCGTCTCTTATCTCCTCCGTCTCTTATCTCCTCCGTCTCTTATCTCCATCGTCATCATCTCCTCCGTCTCTATCATCTCCTCCGTCTCTATCATCTCCTCCGTCTCTATCATCTCCTCCGTCTCTATCATCTCCTCCGTCTCTATCATCTCCTCCGTCTCTATCATCTCCTCCGTCTCTATCATCTCCTCCGTCTCTATCATCTCCTCCGTCTCTATCATCTCCTCCGTCTCTATCATCTCCTCCGTCTCTATCATCTCCTCCGTCTCTATCATCTCCTCCGTCTCTATCATCTCCTCCGTCTCTATCATCTCCTCCGTCTCTATCATCTCTCTCTCTTCTAATATAATTAGGGATGCACCAATGCCATTTTTTTTTTTTTACAAGTATCGATACTTTTTTTTATTTTTTTTAGTACTCGCCGATACCAAGTACCGATACCTACCACAACTGCTTTGTTTTCACTTCAGCTGTCAGCAATGGTACAAAGCATTGAAAAGTTATTTACAAAGGAAATAGATTTTTTTTTTCAATTTTGCACTTTTTCAATGTGAAACGTGTAAATATATGTTAATATAGTTACATAAATACATAGTAGGTGAGGTTGAAAAAAGACACAAGTCCATCAAGTCCAACCTATGTGTGTGATTATGTGTCAGTATTACATTGTATATCCCTGTATGTTGTGGTCATTCAGGTGATTATCTAATAGTTTCTTGAAACTATCAATGCTCCCCGCTGGGACCACCGCCTGTGGAAGGAAATTCCACATCCTTGCCGCTCTTACAGTAAAGAACCCTCTACGTAGTTTAAGGTTAAACCTCTTTTCTTCTAATTGTAATGAGTGGCCACAAGTCTTCTTAAACTCTCTTCTGCGAAAAAGTTTTATCCTTATTGTGGGGTCACCATTACAATATTTGTAAATTGAAATCATATCCCCTCTCAAGCGTCTCTTCTCCAGAGAGAATAAGTTCAGCGCTCGCAACCTTTCCTCATAACTAATATCCTCCAGACCCTTTATTAGCTTTGTTGCCCTTCTTTGTACTCGCTCCATTTCCAGTACATCCTTCCTGAGGACTGGTGCCCAGAACTGGACAGCATACTCCAGGTGCGACCGGACCAGAGTCTTGTAGAGCGGGAGAATTATTGTTTTATCTCTGGAGTTGATGCCCTTTTAATGCCAATATTCTGTTTGCTTTATTAGCAGCAGCTTGGCATTGCATGTCATTGCTGAGCCTATCATCCACTAGGACCCCCAGGTCCTTTTCCATCCTAGATTCCCCCAGAGGTTCTCCCCCCAGTGTATAGATTGCATTCATATTTTTGCCACCCAAATGCATTATTTTACATTTTTCTACATTGAACCTCATTTGCCATGTAGTCGCCACCCCATTAATTTTATTTATCCCATCCTCCAGGTCGTTTATGAACAAATTAAATAGGATTGGTCCCAGCACAGAACCCTGGGGAACCCCACTACCCACCCCTGATCATTCTGAATATATATGTGTAAAAAATTCACTAACAAAGCAAACAAAAAAAAAGTTTTAATTGTTTATCGTTTATAAAATAGAAGTGAACAAAAAAAAAAAATGGAGCTAATTAAGGCTGATTAGAGTAAATTAAGGGTTTATAGGGGGTCAAATAGAGGAACATTTGTACATCCCTTTGATCTGCAGATGAAGAAACAGATTCAAAAAGAAACAATGTTTCTTTTTATGTTAGTGTTTCAGTGGCTGAGCAATGTTGTTAATAAACATTGGGCTGCTTTTTGGTTTTTTTGACAGCTCCAATTACTGGACTGTCAACAGGGGAGACCCCACTGACAGCAAAAAGAACCAAGCCTGAAAGTATCGCTGCATTCGCATGAGTACCGATACTTGTGCACATACTTGGTATCGGCATAGATACTAGTATCGGTGCAACATACATTTTATTTATTTATATATATATATATATATATATATATATATATATATATATATATATATATATATATATATATATATATATATATATATTCTATTATGTATGGTGTATGTGTGTGTATGTATGTGTGTATATATATATATATATATATATATATATATATATATATATATATATATAAGGGCTGCAACTAACGATTATTTTCATAATCGATTAGTTGGCCGATTATTGTTTCGATTATTCGGTTATTAACCTTAAAAAAAAGGTGTGGTGTATAATTTAGTTAATGTGTACAGTTTTAAAAAAAGGTAATTTATTGTTAAATATCTCTATGCAGTGGTAAATATAAATAACCAACTATATGGTTAGGGAGCAAAATATCGAATCTACTCATAACAGACAGAAGAGATATACTGTATATACTATTAGAAGAGATGTACTGTATAAACTATTAGAGGAGATATACTATATATACTATTAAAAAGGTAGAATCTGGTAAATATCATCAGACTCAGTGATCAAATTTTGTTATTAAAAACAAAAACAATGTCTTCCTTCAAAAAAAATGTCATTTTAAGAACGTTTGTTCTTTCATTCAGTGAATGTACAAATATTTTCCGTCTGAATATTCTCGTCTGAAAATTGATCCGTGTGGCCAGCATATAGCTCAGTACACACCTATGCAGTTTGCTTTTCATCTGTTTCTGCAGTGCTTTTTGCTGTGCGTTTTGATTTTTGTGCACGTGATTTTGCTGCGATTTGCGTTTTTGCATTTTTTTTGGCCAATTTGTTGTTGGGCAGATTAAAAAAACACATATTACTGCAAAAATGCATTACCTGCTTTTCTGCAGCTTCTCTACTGAAGTATATTAAACCAAAAAAGCACTGTTTTGCGTGAGCGTATTCCATAGGAAACCATGTAAATGAACTGTAGTGCGTTTCTGCAAAAATTACCAAAAAGCACATAGATGTGAACCAGGTCTAAGATGTTTAGCAACATAATGGGGTTAAAAAACTAAAAATTAGCCCTTTATAGTACAAAAAAAAAAGCAGATTATCACTACTGTAAGGGGTTCATTTTTTTTAGTGTAGAACTGTGAAAGTAATATTTGCAGTAGCGATTATTTGCTCTTTTTGTACTATAAAGGGCTCATTTTCATTTTTTACCCCCATCATGTGACTGGCCGATTAATCGATTATGAAAATAGTAATCGATTAATTTCATAATCGATTAGTTGTCGATTAATCGATTAGTTGTTTCAGCCCTAATATATATATATATATATATATATATATATATATATATATATATATATATATATATATATATATATAATGTGTGTGTGTGTGTATATATAATTATTTCTTTTTTTTCTTTGTAAATTGACTTTGTCATTCTTTTTGGATTTGTTTTTTTCCTCTTGTAACTGCGATACGGAGAAGTAAATGGGGGGTACACAAGTGTTGTGGAATTTTTGGAATCTCAGGCATTTGTGAGTGTAATGGATTCAGAGCGTTCTGTTCCAGGATGTTTTCTAATGTCCTCCATTGTTCCTGTCCCGGCGTTGTACAGAACGGGATCTGCTCTATGGAAGGCTGGGAATCCGCCCTTTTGTGATGGTTGAAGCGTAATTCCTTCACTCTATTGGGGGTTTGATATCTGTAATTCCTTCGCTCTATTGGGGGTTTGATATCTGTAATTCCTTCGCTCTATTGGGGGTTTGATATCTGTAATTCCTTTGCTCTATCAGATTTGATATCTGTCAATACAGCAAAACTTTCTCTACATGGAAACTGCCATTGCAGACCAACCAGCTTTTGACAAATGCTAGTTGCCTGGCTGCCAAGCAGACCCTCATTTAGTAATTTCTCCTGCCACAAGCTACACAGATGAGGACTCTTAAAGCTGAACTCCACCCTTTCCTTTTTTACACACTAATGGCAAGTCCCCTCTTGGACGGAAAAGGATTACCCTTCCCTCAATTCTCATCTCCTCAAAATAGCCTTTTTTAAACTGCAGCACCTGTCTTGAGCCTGCCTTTTGTTTTCTGTCTGTATGGCTTCAGTCCTTTTTTAATCCCCCTCTCCTCTCATCCTGATCTGTACTGTCATTGCCCACCTCTCGCAGCTTTTTGTTCCCAAGAATTATGTGAAAGAACACATTACAGGCATCCCTTTAGACATGCATGCTTATGTAACCAACTAAAGCCGGTATATGCAATTAGCGGACCTCCAGCTGTTTCAGAACTACAAGTTCCACGAGGCATAGCAAGACTCCGACAGCCACAAGCATGACACCCAGAGGCAGAGGTGTGATGGGACTTGTAGTTGTGCAACAGCTGGAGGTGCGCTAATTGCAGATCCCTGAACTAAAGTCTGCTGCACCCAATGGCCATCAGAAAGCTGCAGTGGTGTTTTAAAGGGATGCTGGGGATCTGTTCTTTAATGTAATGCTCCTTGGAAGATGATCTGAGGCAGAGTGCTGTGTAATTTACAGGAGCCTGCCAGACCCTTCCACCAAACTCAGAGCAAAGTCCAGCAATAAGACCCAGTGATGATGATGATCGGGGCGACCTGTCAGGTGACTTAGTTGCCTGACGAGTCGCACTCCATGCATTGCATTGGAACCGTTCTAATAGGAGCGACTCAAGTCACTCCGACTTAGAAAAAGGTTCCTGCACTACTTTGGGGCGACTTCGGAGAGGCTTGCAATGACTTCTATAAAGAAGCGGTTTTGCAAGTCGTGCTGTACAGGGTGGCTTCAGAGACGGACGACTTTGAAGCCGCTCACGTGAATTGTTTATGATTATTTTTTAAAGGGAAAGTATAGCCAAAGCTCATTTGGATGTACTTCTCGTTTTCAGCATACAGCGGGCTAAAGCCTGGTACATACAATAAGAATATCGGACTAATGAGAGGCCATTTTTTTCTTTACACCTACTAGTCTCATATTGAAAACGAATGGGTTACTAAAGTTAAGAAAATTCTCCTAAGACAGATTACAACTTCAGAAGTGATCTAATGTATTGTAATGTATTCTTTTAATTCCGAAAGCCTTGGCTCTGGCTCCTGTCAGTCGGTTAGTGAGCCAATGAGGAGATAGAGGGGGAGGGGGTGGGGCCGAAAACCACGGTTCTGTGTCTGAATGAATGCAGAGCAGCGGCTCGACTCTGATGCCCCAATAGCAAGCTTGCTGGGGGGGGGGGGGGGGGGGGGCACTCGGCAGGTGGGAGGGGTCAGGAGCGTTGACGAAGGACCCTGGAAGAGGAGGATCAGGGCTTCCCTGTGCAAAACCATTACACAGAGCAGGTAAGTGTAACATGTTCATTATTTAAAAAAAAAAAAACTACCACAAATTATTTCTGGTGGGACTACTTTCTTACATTTATTTTGCTGTTGTATGCTAAGCTCAGAGCTACTGTTTGGGGGGGAGGAGAGGGCATGGTGGGGGGGGGGTTGGAATCTGAGGAAAATTTGCTCGTGTGATGGCGGAGGTGAACAGTGAGGACTAAACCTGCAGCAACGCCAGGAAGAGGATCCGTATATCAAAAAGCAGAACTGCGTGGGGAAGTGACCGGCAGCCTCAGCCTGGGCTCTGACCAGGCCACGCCTCCAACGTGTTTTGCTCCGCCCCTCTGAGCTTAATCACCTGCATAGGCAGGTTTTCTTTTTTTTTTTTTTTTTTTGTATAGGTAAACTAACCCTTTTAAATCAGTGAGGGACCCATTTAGGTTTTTGTGTTGCAATTAGTTTTTAACCCTTTCCTGCCCACCCACCCCCACGGCGTCTACTTTTTTTTTTAAAAGTTCTGAACACATAGGCAAAAAAAGGGCAACCAACCACTTGACTGATGTTAATTGTCTGTCACAGTGGTCGCATTATCGGGACCCGATCATTAGCAGGGACCAGGAGCTGTTTGTTGCAACCTATTCTCTGTGCCGAGTGAGGTCGCTATCAGCGCAGAAACATTGTCCACCCAGTGACGCATGTGTGCAGCGTTTAAAGCCCACCCTTTCCCCACAGCGCGTGTGTGTGGTGGCAAGAAGTTAAAGGAGTTGTAAAGGCAGAAGACATTTGTATCTTCATGCATTCTATGCATGAAGATAAAAAGCCTTCTGTGTGTAGCAGCTCCCCCACCCCCCCCAATACTTACCTGAGCCCCCCTCTCCGTCCACGAATCCCTCAGCCGTCCAGGACTCTCCCTTTTGATTGGCTGAGACACAGCAGTGGCGACCTTGGCTCCCGCAGCTGTCAATTAAAGTCGGTTAGCCAATCAGGGAAGATAGAGTGGGCGGGGCCAAACGGCAGCTCCGTCTCTGAATGGACACACGGAGCTGCAGCTCGGCTCGTGTGCCCCCCCCCCCCCCATTGCAAACTGCTTGCTGACGGGGCAACTCAACGGGAGGGGAGGGGCCAGGAGCAGCAAAGAGGCACCCGAGAAGAGGAGGATCTGGGCAAAACCAACTGCAACAGAGCAGGTAAGTATAATATGCTTGTAAAGTCTCGTTTTTTTTTTCTAAATGACAATCACTTGAAAATAGCACCCCAACATGTTAAAGCTTGGCCATACATGGATCGAACCTCAGGCAGTTCAGCAGGGACCAGCCAAGATTTGCTTCATGTATCTGAAATCGATCCATTGGTTCTTGTCCGACGTGATTACTGCCTGTAGCTATAGCCGCTAGCAGTAATCATTGTGTTCTGCCTGCCCGGAAAGGTTCCCCCCACTGGTGGAACACAGTAGAGCCTGCGGGAGTCATTACCATCAACACTGGCTGTTGGGGGGGAATCCAGTGATTTATTTTTTTTTTTTTTTTCTTTTGCAGGAAAGAAAATCACATCTTTTATGACCTGCCTATGGCAAAGTACATGCAATGCACCACATGCCACCATGCGACGTGATGCGTTACGTTACAAGTTTTGCGTGAAGACATTTTGGTGCATTGGCAGCCCATTTTTTTTTTTTAGTGGGCTCCCTCAATGCAACACATAATGTTAATGTGTCGCTGTAACACACCGCAAAAAATGTAAACGCTCCCTTAGGAAAAAGTGATTAGGATGAGGAGGAGGACTACACAGAAGGTGAATGAGCTGTAATTGGATTTTCCACCATCTTGGCAGAAGACCTGTGTGTGTGTCTGTGGCATGAGGCGGCTGTGCAGTTGGGACGGGCCATGTGCTGCCTGCTCAGAGTGTTGGCTGATGTGTGAAGCCGGGTGGGTGGGGGGAGTGTGAAGGCAGGTGCCGGCTACATTATTGTGTGCCTGTTAATCCCCCCCGTCCTGTCTTCACAATCCGCTGACCTGACAGAGCTGTTGTGCCCATTGTCCCACCAATGACATGGCCGCCTGCAGAGAGGAGGAGGGGGGGGGGGGGTTCTCCGCTTCTTTCATAATGAATTGTTTGATCGCAGCACAAAATCCTCCAACTTCCAGGAGACACAAAGAAGCTTTTCTAACAAAACCGCCACCCGGCCTTTGTCTTCCCCTTTTTTTTTGTTTTTTTCAGTTTTCTGAAGTCGTATGAAGTATTTGTGGGACGCAGGAAAAGTAACGAGATGCAGATTTTTAGGATTTAAAGATTTTACATTTTTAACACATTTTATAAATATAATAATCCAAATATCTGGAGCATTTATTACATATCTCTAAAAATAAGAAGACGATCCTGTCCTACGTCCCGTGCCGGATAGATTGCTTTGTGAATGTGCGCTTTGTTCTCCTCTTGAACATTTTCAATAGATCAAGTTACAAAAAAAAAAGACAAAAGAGAAATAGTTTAAGTGAAAATTCTCCCGACAGAAATAGAATTCTTAAAGAGGAACTGCAGTCTGCTCACATGATTTGTAATAAAAACATCTTTGCCATTCTGAAGCTTCCCTCCAACCAGTTTGCATATTATTTTATATATATTCTGTTTCTGTACTTTGCCAAATAGGCTGCAGGAATTTCCCTCCACTGAGTCTGGCTGCAGCCATTTTAACTGTGGGCAGCTGAAACTGCTGCCTGTTCACTTCCTGGATTTACACAGACACACACAGAGGCACACCTCCAGCTCTGCAGCTCTCATTGGCCCTCTTATGACTCATCCCCCCTCCCTTCCTGGCAAACTCTCATGAGAGAGAGCTGTGCATGTTGTCATAAGCCTAGGCTTTTTACCAGACAAGATACAGGAAGTGGGCTGTATAAGGTGTTTACTGGCAGAAAAAAAATGTTTTACTATCCAAAGTTAAAACCACAACAACAAGGGCAGAAGATTTAATAGATGCAAAGATGAAAAATGACTGAAGGTCCGCTTTAAACCTTCTCCCATTCTAAGCCGGTTGTAACTATCCTGTAGTGCAGGGGTATGCAACCTAGTGCCCTCCAGCTGTTGCAGAACTACAAGTCCCATCATGCCTCTGGGAGTAATTGTGACTGCCAGCCTTGCAATGCCTCCGCTTTCATTTGCAGGTTTTTTTTTTCTTCTTTTTTTTGTGCTTGATGCATGATCCCAACTTTAGTGTACCTAAAGACATTTTTTTTTTGTTTGCATAGGATGGGCAAGGGTTAGAAACCCTGCTAGGTATTTAATGCTGTCTGTGTTTTTTTTTTTTGGATCATTCAGACGTACGGTTAATGGATGGTAAAAGCAGGTGGTTGAGCTGTGGTTTTATCACCCACCTAAACAGAGGCTCAGGGCTGCACATGTGTCACAGCCACAGCAATAATGAAACCCCCTTTTCTTATTCAGCGGGCAGTGCCACTGCCACATGTGTGAGCCATTAACCACTTCAGCTCCACGCCTTTTCTGCCACTTTTTGTTTACATGTAACAATCAGTATATTTTTGCTAGAAAATTACTTAGAACCCCCAAATATTTATATATTTTTTTGAAAGCAGAAGCTCTACAGTTGGGTTTTGCAATTCTTTTATGTCGCACGGTATTTGTGCAGCTGTTTCTCAAATGCATTTTTTTTTTATTCACTTCTTTTAAATTCTATGTGCAAAAAAAACCGCAATACATAACCCAATTGTTTGGTAAAATATAAAAAAAATAGATACCAGACATGTCGCTCTTTATAATTTTAGCGACAAATGGCACACATTTTACTATCCATAGGTGATGCTTTAAAAGCCTTTACAGCAGGGGGTCTCAAGCTGACGGCCCCTCCAGCTGTTGCGAAACTACAAGTCCCATGAGGCCTTGCAAGGCTGACAGTCACAAGTATGTCTCCCACAGGCAGAGGCATGATGGGACTTGTAGTTTTGCAACCGCTGGAAGGCCGTCAGTTTGAGACCCCCTGCTTTACAGGTTAGTACTTTAGATTTACAGAGGAGGTCTACTGCTAGATTTACTGCCCATGATCTGACGTTCACGGTGATATCTCACATGTGTGGGGACTGATGTTCGCCTTTGTGCGCCAACACGGGGGGACTTCACTGTGATATCTCACATGTGTGGGACTGATGTTCGCCTTTGTGCGCTAACACGGGGGGACTTCACTGTGATATCTCGCATGTGTGGGACGATTGTTTGCGTGTGTGTGGGGCCGATGTGCGCGTTTGCCTTTGTGCGCTAACACGGTGGGGGACGGGACTGGGGTACTATATCTTATTTTTTTTTTTTTTTTTACACTGTTGCTTTAAAAAAAAAAAAAATCACTTTTATGCTGTCACAATGTAAACATCCCTTGTGACAGCAATAGGCGGTGACAGGTCCTCTTTATGGAGAGATCTGGGCTCTATGAGACCCCGAATCCCTCCTTTTCCCCTAAAAGCGTTCAAAACACCAAGATCTGTGAGATCAAATGATTTTGGGTTTATTAAAAATGGTGGCGTTGACATCCCAGGTAAAAACCGGAAGTGGCGTCGGGGGTCAACGCTTCCCGGGTTACCATAGCGGAGAGCCAATCAAAGCCGATCCCAGCAAACATTATTATGTTGCAGCCTGCCAATGCTTAGATGTGACGGCTGCATTAGTTTTTCTTTTTAGGCTTTCTTTCTTCTATTTTCACCTGGTGATCTGGCCAGTAAGTCTGTTGTTTTTCAAAAGAACAAGCTCTCTTCTTCAAGCTCTGTATCAGTTTACAGGGATGAGAGAGATAATTTAAAGTGGGCAGCACAGTGGTGTAGTGTTTAGCACTTTTCGCCTAACAGCAAAGGGGTTACTGGTTCGAATCCCATCCCCCATACTACCTGCCTGGAGTTTGCATGTTCTCCCCGTGTGAGTTTCCTCCGGGTATTCTGGTTTCCTCTCACACTCCACAGACATGCTGGTAGGTTAGTTGGCTCCGGGCTATACTGGTCCTAGTAGGTGTATGTATGAATGTGAGTCAGGAATCTTAGATTGTAAGCTGATGTGAGTGTACAATATATACGTAAAAGCTCTGCGTAAATTGACACCACTCTATATATAAGTACATTAAATACATTAAAATAAGTGGAACTCCAGCCAAATCCTAACTATACTTAAAGAGGAACTGCAGTCTGCTCACCTATTTTTGTAATAAAAACATCTTTGCCATTCTGAAGCTTCCCTCCAACCACTTTGCATATTATTTATATATACTGTGATTCTGTACTTTGCTAAATAGGCTGCAGAAATCTCCCTCCGCTGAGTCTGGTTGCAGCCATTTTAACTGTGGGCAGCTGAAGCGGCTGCCTCTTCACTTCCTAGATTTACACAGACACACACAGAGGCACACCTCCAGCTCTGCAGCTCTGCTTGGCCCTCTTATGGCTCATTTCCCCCCCCCGCCTTCCTGGCAAACTCTCATGAAAGTGAGAGAGAGAGCTGTGCATGTTGTCATAGTCTAGGTTTATTACCAGACAAGAAACAGGAAGTGGGCTGTTTTAAGGTATTTACTGGCAGAAAAAATGTTTTACTATCCAAAGTTAAAACAACAACAGGAAGAGCAGAAGATTTAATAGATGGAAAGATGAAAAATGACTGAAGTTCTGCTTTAAACCTTCTCGCATTCTAAGCCAGGTATAACTATCCTGTAGTGTAAAGAAAAGATGTCTATTTTTGCCTATTCCGAGGGGGAGGGGGGCGCTCCGTTCCGGTCATGTGATCGACTCCCAGCTTCAGTGTAGCTGCAATCGGAGGAGCGGCAGTCCTTGCCGCATGTCTGAACGAAACCCATAAAGCAGAGGTCTCAAACTGGCGGCCCTCCAGCTGCTGCGAAACTACAAGTCCCATGAGGCATTGCAAGGCCGATGACTCCCGCAGGCAGAGGCATGATGGGACTTGTAGTTTGGCAGCAGCTGGAGGGCCGCCAGTTTGAGACCCCTGCCTTTAAAGGGTTAAAGTGTCACCTGTTAATAATGGTAGGCACCGTCATTTCTGGTCCTTTTACAGACGCATACAGTTTTGGTGGCAAGATGAATTTGGTATCTAATTAATAGTCTCCCATTTATTTTATTTTTATTCTGTACAAAAAAAAATGTGGATTGTATTGTCTGTGTGCACTAAAATTCATTTTAGTGTATTTTTTTTTTTAATTGAAAATATTGATAGAAAACATTGCTC